>JAENPR010001178.1:0-200319 GCA_018135685.1 Themeda triandra
AATCTGGAGACTCAAGTTCATCTAATGTTAGGGCAACACATGAGTTTTGGGCATGAGTTCACGAAAGACTAAAAATATCTGTGAAGTAGAGTTTCAAAGCCTACAACACCATGCTATGTATGATCGCGTTAATTTCATAAACTTTCTTTCTTTATTAAACATTATTTAACATTGGTATTTAATTTTATAGTAATGTTATCTTATCATGTGATCCGTATTTTTAGTATAAAAGTTTTGTTGTGCCGTAGCAACGCACGGGCACTATACCTAGTTTCTTTCCTGATTTGTGATTTGTGAGGTCTTCACTTACACATGTTACATGGTCCGACTTAGAATATTTTAGAATCGCATCCTGTAAAGTGGTATATACTTAGATAAAGGGAACGAATTTGACCGACGAATGATACGATTTATTAATCTCATCGAGTTGTAGCGCTTTCGTACAAGAGTAGCAGCTTGGTAGTTTGGTTGCAGTAGGACACCATCGGTCAGTCGGTTGCCGGATTTGTTAGAAGGTTCGTGATTTTGTTGGATCGACAACTGAACCGGACTCCTGATATATAGGGAGTATCTCGGACATTACATAACCCTAATCGGGAGGCGGGAACAAACAATGGAAGCGAAAAAAAGAAGCAGGAAGCACGGCGTGTCGCTGCCGGAGGACATGATCTTCCATGTGCTAGTCGTGCTGCCGGTGAAAGTCCCGTGCCGGTTCCGATGCGTGTCTAAGGCCGGCGACCTCGTCTCCGACTCCCGGCTTCATTGCCGCAGAGATCTCACGCCGGCCATCTCATCGTTGCCCCCTTCGTACGCCGGTTGCAGGACTACGCGCTGCGGGTGCTGGACATGCATGGCGAGGTCCCGAGAGTTTTTGAACTCAAGGAGATCCCAATGCCGGCACCCGCCCGCCCGGACCTCATCCGCATCGATAGGTTGGAGACGCAGCTCGGCGCCATGATCATTGATCCGGCGGCTAGACGGGCATTCACCGTAGTCGAGACGTCGACGACGAGCCTACCGGAGCAACTTCAGCTTTGGCCGTGCCACCCATCCGGGCGCCTACAAGGTCCTGCGTCTTTACGGAACCGACACAAGGAAGGGGTTTGTGAAGTCGCTACGATCACCGATGATAACGCAGGAGCCAACATGGAGGCAAAGACCGACGCTGGATTTGTTTACATGTTGTTCCCCCAATACAAGGCCACTGCCAATGGTGTCCTCTACTTCATGCCTTACTATGTTGATGCACCATTTCCATGGGATTACCGTATAGCTGCTTTTGACCTCGAGAGCGAAGCGTGGATGGAGATGATCAATGGCCCACCATTGGGGCTCGAGGTGGGAGCGTAGTATTGGGACATTTGTCTAGCCGATCTCATGGGAACCTTGTGCATGGTTAGAACATATCAAACGCCGACAGTGCAGCTTGCCTTGGCCTCCATGCCAATGTATGGCGCTGATGGATTATAACAAGGGTTTATGGGGTCAAGGCGTACACGATACCGATGCCCGCAGTGTTTACATATTCAGGTATTAGATGTCTTGGATGATGGCAGAATATTGTTGTTGAACAGCAGTCGGTCTAGGAAAATCCTTCAGTACTTTAGCCCCAGCTCAGAGGCTTTTACGGATATCATGGAGATGGCAGAGGGATACAGGGAGATGACCTTTTACACTGGGAGTCTCCTATCTTCTAAACCTGTACTAAGGCCTTGTTTAGTTGCCTCAAAAAGGCTAGAAATATGACTCTCTCTCCATCACATCAAATATTGTGTCGTATGCATGGTGCATTAGATGTTGATAAAATATTAATTAATTACATAGATTAGTTGTAAATCACGAGACAAATCTTTTGAGCCTAGTTATGTCATGATTGGATAATATTTGTCACATACAAACGAAATGCTACAGTACTCCTTGGACTAGAAATATAACCATCTAAACAAGGCCTAAGTCCATAAATTTCCTGTCCATGATGCCTCAACCTTTGCCTCCATGTTTAATCTGCTGTCCGGACTTTACTAGCCGGCGTTTGATAGATCTCACGTCATTAAAAGCAATTTTTTATATCTTCATTACTGGTTTAGATATTTATATAATCTTATGCCATATAAACCTGTTGTCTTGCAGTTTCGAGTGTATTTGAGCCATTGGTGACATTTCAGTTTGTTCTTGTTTCTCACCATTGTGCAATTTAAGTAGCAAGTGTTTGCCGGCCGCTCTTGGAAAGTTAATTAAGCTGAACAACTGATAAATACTAGTATAGTGCCCGTGCTAACGCTTACGGATTTATTTTCAGAATGCATATGAAAAGTGATCTTGTGTTTATCCATATAGAATATAACAAAACAAATATCAATAAGCCACAATAAGCACTGATAACTTATTGGGTTCTCATCAGGACATTTGGAAGAGTGATACCATTTGAGGGGTGAGTCCATTGTCACAGATGCACTCAATAATACACTAATACATTTTGTAAGAACGCTACAATAGCAATTTGAAGGATCTCAGTTGCCCTTTAGCGAAGAGGATGACCAATGAAAGCTGAGCAACCAAGATGTCAGTTTTTTTAACTTCACCCTAAATCCTTCAAGCTCTCCCTATCACAGCAGCAACGTTGGACAACAGGTTCAGGTGGAAGATGCAACAGATTTTGTACATTCATACTTCAGAAAATATCGAACTTAAGGAGCAGAACACAAGTCTCATAATGTACTATGTGTTGACGAATAAATCTGCCAACGCACCGCATGGCCTTGGATTTTTCCTAGAGGTGCCTTGAAGCGACTCGCAACTGCAACGACGACGTAGCGTAGCTCTGGCGAACCGATCTAGAGATCGATAAGCCGACGAGCCCGTCGACGGAAGGGTAAACCCTAGAACAACCTCCGGAAGACCCGTCGGGAGGATGCACGTAGGGGATCTCCTAGGAACCTATGGATGGCGCCTAGAATCGCGATGAACTCGCGGAGAGAAGCACCGAACAGCAACTAGAAAATTAGGGCAGGATGTAGAAGAAGAAGAAGGGTAAATTGATCGCCTCGATCGATTTATGTTGGTTTGTATGTCGATTGATTGGATGGGTTCAATCGGCCATGATCCCCTCGTATATAGGGGGGTGGTCTTATCCCTGAGAGGAAACATCTCCAAAGCTTATTTTCCAAGTTTCCCACGTCCAAAATTGACCAAAACCGATTTAGAAACAAACCGTTCGAGATCCGAAAATTCCCGCAACAATCGGAAGTTCCGGGGTGACTACCGAGTTCCGATGGTCACAATCCGCGTGCAACCGCGCATCAGCATTTACCTCCGGCGTTAGACCGGAAGTTCGTGTAATAATCGGAAGTTCCGGTGACTACCGGAAGTTCCGATGGTCTCATCTCTCGTGCAACCGCACATCAGATTTACCTCCGGGTTAGGACCGAAGTTCGGGTCCAACCGGAAGTTCCGGCACCCGGATCGGAAGTTCCGGCTCCCGTGACGTGGAAGTTCCAAGCAGGGTCAAGTGACTTTTCTCGGGTGCATAACTTTCTCGACCGAACTCCAAAGTAGACAATCTAAATATGTTTTTCAATCGTCTTCGACGAGAGGAACACAATGGTGAGTTGTCTCCCACTTTTGGCAATTCACAAAAGTGGTCATTTTCACCTTGGTCAATTTTGAGTGTCAACACATGCCCCTCTCTGTTTTCAAGTGAATTAGCTTATGAACTTGAAAATACTCTTTCACCGTTAACTAACCAGCAACGATGCCCATCACATCGGCTAACCGGGCGTTTACTCAAGGGCGATGTATTACATCGGCCATTTTGTTCTAAGGGCAATACATGTATCGGCCATTATTTGGAAGAGCACTAGGCTTCTTGCCAAACACTTGGGAAGTATTTTTTCATATACCTCCCGTTGATTGCTTTATCGAGACGCTCTCCTTTCAATGTCTCTAGCACATAGGAATTTCCGCGCATCACCTTGACCACTCTTAAAGGACCCTCCCAATTAGAGACCACTTGCCAAATTGATTGCTCTTCGATCCAATAGGGAGTATAGTTTTCCACACTAAATCTCCTACTTGGAAAGATTTGCTTCTCACCTTTTTGTTATAGGCCTTTGCAACACGCATCTTGCCCTTTTCAATCTCCTTTAGAGCTTCAATTCTCTTGTCGGTCACATCACCTATGTTGTCCATCATGAGATCATAGTACACTTCAACGGATAAGTCATCTTGCTTGGCAAATCTAAGTGCACCCAAGTTCACTTCAACGGGCAACATAGCTTGACCATAGACTAATTCAAACGGAGTTGCCTTTATTGCACCATGCTTTGATGTGGATACGCCCACAAAGCTTCCGACAAGACTTCATGCCATCTCCTTGGAGTCTCTTCAATCTTCTTCTTGATGAGCTTGATCAAGGTCTTGTTACTAGCTTCAGCTTGGCCATTAGCTTGAGCATAGTATGGAGATGAGTTGACCATCTTGATTTTGTATGATTCGGCAAACGCCTTCACCTCTTAGCCATAAAGGATGTCCCTTGATCGGTATGTAATACTTGAGGGATGCCGAATCTATGAATAATATGCTCTTTGATAAACTCCATTACCTCCACATGAGTTATATTCTTCAAAGGGATTGCCTCGCACCACTTTGTGAAATAATCTTGAAAGCAACCAAGACAAACTTGTGTCCCTTTGAAGATGAGGGATGTATGGCCAATGAAATCTAGCCCCAACTCTGAACGGCCATGGCGATGTAATAGAATGGAGCTCTGAAGCGGGCGCCATTTGAATGTTCCCAAACCGTTGGCACTCTTCACATCCTTTGTAGTAACGCATACAATCGGCAATCATAGTAGGCCAATAAACAACCAGCCCGTCTTAGTAACCACTTCATCTTGTGAGCCGATTGATGTGTACCACAAACTCCTTCATGGACTTCTCCCATAGCCACTTGCATCTTCAGTGTCCTAAACACTTCAATAATAGACCATCGGCCGTCCTTCTATACAATTCATCATGCTGCCATGTGTATTGGAAAGCAAGTCACGGATGGATCGATCAACCTTAGTGCTAGGATCCTGCAAATATTTAATCAAGGGAGTCCTCCAATCCTCTAAATCGGTATTAGAATTACTAGACCGATTTGAGACATCATCAAGAGTATATACTTAAGAATTGGTAAATCCGATCATATTGGACGGCCGAACCAATTCATTTGTTCCTGCATGAGTAAAATTTATATCTTCATACATCGGCTTTGTTTGTATATGAAAATTTCGCTTACTAACTTCAAAGCCGGATGCTTGTTGAGCTAGCTTATTAGCCCTCGTGATTCTTTTCTAGGAATATGCCGAATTTTAAATTCAGCAAGTTTAGAGATGTATTCCAAAACAAGTATTGAGGAAGCACGTAGTGATTCATCTAAACATTGAATCTCTCCACTAACTTGCGAACAACAAGTAATGAATCACCATATGCTTCAACATGCTGCACATCCATGGAGGTTAACATAATCAATCCGAATAATAAAGCTTGATATTCGTCTTGATTGTTAGTACAAGAAAATTCTAATCGGCTAAGCATCTCGGTCACAAGTCCATTGGGAGAGATTAAAAACAATACCAATGCCTCGACCGCTTCTACGTACCGATCCATCAAAATATAATGTCCATGGGGCAATTGTGATGTAATTGATATCATCATCAAACTTATGCTATGCTCAACAATAAAATCAGCAAGTACTTGGCCTTTGATTGCTCGCAATGGCTCAAAAACCAAATCATATTCAATTAAAGAGTACGCCCACTTGCATAACCTCCCACTGAGGATTGGCCGATGAAGCATATGCTTAATAACATCGGCCCGCATGCTACAACACATGTACTTGACAGCAAATAATGTCTCATCTTATGACATGCAAAGTACGGTGATAAGCATAATTTTTCAATGTGGGTGTACCTTGTCTCGGGATCAAGAAGACGGCACCCAATGTAGACAATAACATATTCCTTCCCTTCGTCTTCTTGAGTCATCACGGCGCCAATCACCTTTCTCTTCGGCAGCAATATATAGCTTGAATTGTACTCCTCTTCTTGGTGCACGAAGAACCGGCGGTGATGATAGATATTCCTTTATCTTGTCAAATGCTTCTTGTTGCTTTGCCCCCCAAGCAAAATCAGATTCATCTTTCAACTTGAGTATAGGGGTGAAAGGAATAATCTTCCCGGACAAGTTAGCAATAAATCTGCTAAGATAGTTGACCTTCCCCAAGAATTTCTGCACGTCCTTCTTGCATGTTGGCGGCTCAACTTTCTTGATCTTCTCAATCCTCTTGGGATCAACTTCTATGCCTTTATCATGGATGATGAAGCCTAGAAACTTCCCAGCCGATACTCCAAAGGCACACTTGAGTGGATTCATCTTCAAACCATAGCGGCGCATCCTCTCCAAAGCAAGACGCAAATCGGCTAAATGAGATTTATGGGTAGCCGATTTAATCACAATGTCATCAATATAAACCTCCATGATCACCCCAATTAGATCATGGAAAATCAGATTCATCGCTCTTTGGTAAGTTGCACCTGCATTCTTCAACCCAAAGGTCATAACAATCCACTCAAACAAGCCAACAAAACCGGGACAAATGAAAGCTGTCTTTGATGTGTCTTCTTCCGCCATAAAAATCTGATTATACCCCACGTTACCATCAAGAAAGCCAATCACCTTGTGCCCCGAAGCATCATTGATCAACATATCGGCTATAGGCATAGGATACTCATCTTTAGGAGTGGCTCTATTCAAATCTCTGAAATCAATGCATACTCTAATCTTGCCGCCGTCCTTCTTCTCAACCGGCACAATGTTAGAGACCCACTCCGCATATTGGCATGGACGTATGAATTCCGCCGCAACAACCTTTCGATCTCCTCCTTTATTCGGTCATGGATGGCCGAATTGAAGCGCCTTGGGTGTTGCTTGACAGGTTTGAAATTCTTCTTGACAATAAGCCGATGCTCAACAAGATCTCGGCTCAATCCCGGCATCTCGGTGTAGTTCCATGCAAAATAATCAACATATTCCTTGAGAAGCGCGATTAATTCAGCTTTGAAATCGGCTTCCAAGTTTTGGTTAATAAACGTCGGCCGCGGCGTAGTACCATCCCCAATGTCAACTTGCTCCAAAGGGTCGGCCGATGTAAAACCTTGGCCCAACTTATTGAGCTCATCAAAGTTATCAATTGCTTCACAAGTATCGGTCTTTTCAGCCCGATATTGTTCTAAACGATGCTTTAACCATTCGCGATTATCCATTAAATGATTGTGTTGAGCCGATTGTCAATCGGCTTAAGAGATATGGGGACAAAGCAGCCCCTAGAATAATCAACATAATCATATGTGGAGAGATCCCTGCCACGATAAGCACCCCATGGCGCCATGACCTTCGGCCTCGACGAATCGGGGCAATTGCAACTTCAGCCGATGAATCCGCATGGACAATCTCCACAGCATCACTAACCCACTGGATGAGATACTGGTGTAGACTGGAAGGGACACACTCATTAGCATGTATCCAATCACGCCCAAGTATCACATTGTAGCTCCCTTTGATGTTGGCGACGAAGAAAGCGGTAGCCAAGGTCTTGCTCCCGATGGTCAACTCAACGTTAGCAATTCCCTTGGCCGGAATCGGAGCATCACCACCTACTCCTGTGATGGTCATGTTGGTCCGGATTAGCTCCTCCTCCTTGATCCCAAGCTTGCGGAACAACGTATATGGCATGACATTGACGATCGCACCGCTGTCCACTAACATGCTATGCACCGGAGTCCCATTGATGTGACCTCTCAAGTTGAGAGGCCGAAGATGATCCACCTTGACTCCCGGCTTCTTGAATACGGCGTATTCCACCGCAAATACAAGCTCCGCGCCGGTGGCTCCTCTTCATCATGTCGGATCATGTAGTAATCCGAAGATAGATACACCACGTTGATCCGCTCCGATGATGGCTCATAATCCACCATCTCATCGTCTTGTTCCGTCGAGTTTCCATACCTATCACATCAGCAATCGCAGCAGCAAACTCGTGGGATTCTCCCAATATTTTCAGAAACCGCTGTAATCGGTTCCGTCTCCTTGGGAGGGGTTGCAACCGATTCAACAATTTCGGAACATTTATTTCAGCAACTACCGGCTTAGCCGATTCTTCAATCGGCTTGGTCAGTTCATGCTCTATCGTCTCTTGAGCCACCTCTTCCGGCTTGACCGATTCTTCAATCGGTTTGGCCGGCACCGGCCTCGCAGCAACACCGTCATCCTTCTTCGGCGCACTCCCTTGAGGATTCTCAAGAGCTTGCTTCTTCAATTTCTTGGCTCGGGCGCGCTGCAACTTCCGCTTTTGTGTCTTGTCCAAGTTGGGTGGACACCACTTGGGTTGTGTATACTTTGGATCCCTTGGCGGCTTCTCTTTTCCAGCAACTTCCTTCATTGCTTCATCTTGCATGCTTGCTGGAATTTTGGTATTAACCACAATTGGTTCATTGTCGGCAAGTACCGGAGCCGACATTGACCCGATGGCGATTTGTGGTGCAGGAGCTTGCTTTGGAGAAACTTCTTTGGGCGCCTCCACCTTCTTTGGAGCTTCAACCTTCTTGGGCACATACGCCAATTGCATTGGCGCCTTTCCTCTCCCCGCAATGATTGAGCATTGGATGGAAGCACTTCCTCTTCCCGTTATAGCCCGATTGATGAGCCAATCGGCTAAAAACGGATGGATTCACCTTATATCCAGTAGCACCTTCAAACCATTGGCGCGATGATGTAGCATTTGGGTACGGCACCCACACACCTTGGGCGCCCCCACTACGGCAAAGGCAAGACGGGTGGAGCTGGAGTCACCGGTGGTCCCCAACGAGATGGCCGCGAACGAACAACCTCGCGAATAAGAACCAAATTGAAAGAGTTGTAGCCTTTTGCCTCTTGTCTTCATCTTCACGTTTAGGAGGCGTAGACTCTTTTTTTATCGGCCGATTGGTTATCGGTTTTGTTGTTTGTACTTTGCCATAAGTTTGTCAAAAGTACAAAGTGGCTTCACCACAAATTTCTTAGGCTTCAGCTCCTTCTCCTTCCAAACTCCTACTTCCGGCTTGTGTGGAATGAATGTGCGGGTCACATGAATGTCGGAAGTAACGGACTTTTCAGGAGATTGTGAGTCGGTTTGACCGATTGTATCAATCGGTTTGGCCGACTTGGAAGTTCCTGAGCACCATCGCCAGGGGCAGCCTTGGGCGCTCCACCT
Source organism: Themeda triandra (assembly GCA_018135685.1). Taxonomy (NCBI): domain Eukaryota; kingdom Viridiplantae; phylum Streptophyta; class Magnoliopsida; order Poales; family Poaceae; genus Themeda; species Themeda triandra. The sequence continues at coordinate 9,292 of JAENPR010001178.1, forward strand.
TGCTCGCTTGGTTGACTTGACCAATTGTAGAAATCGGTCGTCGGCCGTTGTCGCGCCGCTTGGGTTTCATACCATCTTTGCCTTTCAATGCCTCCGCGATCCAAGCCGGTGATAGTGAGTTTATTCTTGCCATCTTGATTCTTCTCCATCACCACTTGCCGCCCGAATTCTTTTGGACATTCGGTGCGTGACGTGGTTCGCCGATGATGACGTTCTTGCCTTTAGCTCCATCGGCTTGTTTAGGGCGAATCAAAATAGCCGGAGCCCCCGCCTCAATAGTATTGGTGTTGTTGTTTGGGAAGGGGTTCCTCTTGATCTCCATGTCCGCAAGACTTAATCGTCCCCTCATTAAGGGCCGATTGTATCTGGTCGACGGAAATAATTGCAATCATTAGTGGCATGAGAATAAGAATTATGATATTTACAATAAGCTCTCTTCTTAATCTCATCTCGAAGGCATGGTATAATTAATTCTAATGTGTCCGATTTTCAGCAACTCATCAAAAATACGGTCACATTTAGAAACATCAAAAGTAAACTTTATTTCCTCGCCCGATTCTTTTGAATCGGTTTGAGAGAAGGACAAAGTTACAAGCTTGTTCTCTCTCTGGCCACCTAATTTCAGCGGCGTTGCATTCACTGCCTCATCTTCCGAACTATCTCGAAACAATATGAAAAGCATGCGTGTTCGAACGATGAGACTTATATGCCTCATGAGACTCTTTAAGGCGCGATTCCCAATAAACGGCCTTCTCAATGAGGTGGTTGAAATTATTAAATTGTACATTCTCAAGTTTCTCACGAATCCTAGAATGCAAACCATTAAAGCATATATCAACCAAATCTCTTTCGAGATCATCAAATGAAAGCATTGGTTCTTGATATCTCTAGCCCTTTTAATGAAATCAATAATAGTTTCATCTCGTCCTTGATGAACCGATGTAAGATGTGACAATCTAGTTTCTTGGATCCCGGTATAAAAGTGACTATGAAATTTCTCTTCTAATATGGCCCAAGAACCAATAGTGCATGCAGGTAATGAAGTAAACCAAGCAAAAGTCGTGCCAAGCAAGAGATAAAGGAAAATAACGTACTTTCATGTAATCATAGGCACATCCTTCTCCTAGTTGAGCTAAATACATGCTAACATGCTCCATAGATGTTTTATCATCACTACCACTAAATTTCCGAAAATCTGGCACTTTCCACCCGGGAGGGACTTTCATGTAATCAAAGTGCAGGGGGTATGGCTTGTGATAGATAACTTTGCTAGGCCTAAGCGGTACACCTAGAGTTTCCTCAAGAGATTTAGACAAATCTTCCTTAAACCGATTAAATGTGTCGGTATAATCGGTAGAAGGAGTATTTCTAGACTTACTTTGATGGGGAATTTCACTAGGTGACTTCGGCGGGTTTGGGAGGATTGATTCTCCCGCCGAAGACTTACTCTTTAGCTTCTTATCGGTTCGTGGAGAACGATCCAAATCATCAGCAAAAGTAACTACAGGCTTGGGTTTAGCAGAATCGGTCTTGCTTGTTTTGTGTGTTTTGAAGCCCGATTTGCTCTTATTTGCCTTTGCATAAAGGGTTTGATTCTCATAAAAATTAGGAGGCATACCATATTCATAATCTATTTCCTCAACATCCGATTCATCCGAATCGGATTGGTGCTTGCCTTCTAACCTATCAAATCTAGCCATAATCATATTTACCGCAGAAGCTAACGTTCCTTCTGAAACCTTCTTATGAGTATCTAACATAGCGGCAATATCATCATGCGTAGGGCCAACTCTTCAAATAAAGGTTTTTCGTTGCTTACCTTCTTCCCTGAAGATGAAGATGTGAACAACCCGGCGTAGTCCGGCTCCTTGACTTGCTTGACCTTGTCCCGGCGCCCCTTCTTGCAGCTCTCGAAGAAAGCCTTGCACATGGCGTCGAGTTGTCCTTGGAGCTTGCTACGGAGATCGTCGGGAAGCTCGTCCATGTTTTGTGGACAGACGATGTTCTTGGAGCTGATGTTGGTACGATCATCTCCACTTGAATCACCGTCACGGCTGCTCCCCATGTTAGTAGATGGATACTGGAGACGGCGCCTTGCGCTCTTCCCCGGACGCACCTGGTAGCGGGCCTTGGACGCCCTAGAGGTGCCTTGAAGCGACCTGCAACCGCAACGACGACGTAGCGTAGCCGGCGAACCGATCTAGAGATCGATAAGCCGACGTAGAGCCCGTCGACGGAAGGGTAAACCCTAGAACAACCTCCGGGAAGACCCGTCGGGAGGATGCATGTAGGGATCTCTAGGAACCAGCGGATGGCGCCTAGAATCGCCGATGAACTCGCGGAGAGAAGCACTTAGAACAGCAACTAGAAAATTAGGGCAGGATGTAGAAGAAGAAGAAGGGTAAATTGATCGTCTCGATCGATTTATGTTGGTTTGTATGTCGATTGATTGGATGGGTTCAATCGGCCATGATCCCCTCGTATATATAGGGGTGGTCTTATCCCAAGAGGAAACATCTCCAAAGCTTATTTTCCAAGTTTCCCACGTCCGAAATTGACCAAAAACCGATTTAGAAACAAACCGGTTCGAGATCTGGAAAATTCCCGCAACAATCGGAAGTTCCGGGGTGACTACCGGAAGTTCCAATGGTCACAATCCGCGTGCAACCGCGCATCAGCATTTACCTCCGGCGTTAGACCGGAAGTTCTGGTCATAATCGGAAGTTCCGGGGTGACTACCGGAAGTTCCGATGGTCTCATCTCGCGTGCAACCGCGCATCAGCATTTACCTCCGGGGTTGGACCGGAAGTTCTGGTCCCAACCGGAAGTTCCGGCACCCCGGATCGGAAGTTCCGGCTCCCCGGATCGGAAGTTCCAGCAGGTCAAGTGACTTTTCTCGGGTGCATAACTTTCTCGTCCGAACTCCAAATAGACAATGCAAATATATTTTTCAATCGTCTCGACGAGAGGAACACAATGGTGAAGTCGTCTCCCACTTTTGGCAATTCACAAAAGTGGTCATTTTCACCTTGGTCAATTTTGAGTGTCAACACTATGCCTACTCCCAGGCTAGGGCAGTCGACTGGGCTGCTTCGTCCTAACCAGTAGGAGCAATCAGTGGAGGTATGGTGCCGTCCAAAGGTACAGGGGCTCCAGCTTGATTCCACCGTCACTTACCAACCTGAGCTGCAACAGAAAATAGGAATTGTAATGTCAGAAGAACAGTAACTTGGTACAGAATAAATAGTTGACACAAGATTAGGACCTTGTTTTCCGTATTATTAGAACAACAAATTTTAGAAAGCTAAGCGACGGTAGTGAAAGACAAACTTATGTTTTGCCGACTCAGTACATGAGTATCACTGCATGTGAAAACTACAGTTGACCAAATACATCTGTACAATGTTGTGATGGATCCTCTTTGGCATGGTTACAATAGGCTTGGTGTATTCATCCACTTTTTTATAGACTGGGTGACCTCGGATCTTAGAGAAGAGAAAACGGATTGCAAACAGGAAACCACTATGGGAATTATTTTGCAGTATGGAGAATGGCCGCGCAGCATCTGCAGTTGGAAACAGAAACTGCACAAAACCAAGCTAAGCCAGATCAGCTGAAGCATCAAGATGAGAAAATGAAACTAACTATGTCTCCATACAAAAGAGAAAATGTGAAACACTGCTATCACCTCTGTCATGTATGTAATCGAACACCTGCTGAGAAGGAATCTAAACCTGCCAAACAAAAACAAAATTAGATTGACCATGCCAGATTGCTAATCCATCATCAACAAATCGGAAACATATGTAGTCTACAAGTGGAAAGGAGTAAATATCTTTCTACCTTGCGGGGGCAGAGGCAGCTGATGGTGTGGCCGTAGGGGACACACCACACTCGTGTGGCGCACGATGCACCCTTGTGGCAGCACGATGCACACGCAACACATGTGCACCATGTCCTCTCGCTCCTCGCCATCGTTATCATTGTCATCACGCTCGCCTTTCCTGAGGGTGACAACACCGGCATCCTCCTCTTCTCAAAAGGAGTTCTTTGATAAAGACCACCAGTGACCAGAGCAAAGTACCTGCAAGATTCTCTGATGGATGAGCGAAATTAGTCTTTTGGTCCAGACGACCAGAACTCATCAAGTAGGATTAAGAATATCAGCATGACTTGTTGCAGCTATCACCTGCAAGGCTGCAAGTCACACAACAATCCAACGTTCAGTGCACCAGATATATTAAATAGAACATTGAAAAAATTCAGTTCATCTCTCACATCATGATCAATAGAGATATATTTTTCCCGGCTCAATCTGCCATTGAACAGAACCTGAGCCAAAGCATCAATACAATAATAACTATTATGTTGAAGGTTCAATGCTGACCTTTATCCTCTTAGTGCTGCTAAATCCATTAAGCTGGTTCATCAATACCAACATTGTCCTTTGCACTTCTCTATGACCACGAACTTCACTACAGAATGGAACAAGGATACCGAGTACTAATTGACCGTAGGCAAATCATATATAGTTAAACACACTTCCAAAAACACAATGCAGAATGATACTGTAAGGAAAATTTTACCACGCAGATATTAACAAAATTCAATCAGTAATCTATCATCTTCCGCCTGTACAACCTCCACAGCAACTGCGGTAGGCAGGTAGCCCTATCATCAGCAATGGCATCAAGGTGGCTGCTGCTACCGCAACGAGTTCCATTGTAGGCTATAGAAAGAAGACAGATACTGCTCCAATTCAGAAATACACTTCAGAATTACAATATAATTTAATTAATTTGTATATAGACACAAGTTATCAATATCAATTTTCATTGACAAGCATACAAAAAAATTTAGAAGTTATACCTTCAACAATAGGCAATTTGGTTGAATCAGTGATGATACATTTGCGAGCATGGTAGTAAATTAACTCTAGGCCATGTATTATGCAAAGTAAAATTTGTCACGTTACTTTTCTAACACAAATACTACCCTAGAATAGTTGTATGAAAGTAAACTGACAGTGAGGATCAAAAGGCACAAACATAATATAAAAAATTTAAGGCATAAAGTACTAATTGCTGGATCGTAACCTCAGGGTTTGATTTTAGCAAGCTGCACATATTTTTGTTCATAGGCACTACCGGGGATTCTGCCGCAGCGACCAACAGGGTCATGCGCGAGGCGCTGCACATACAAAGGCAATCTCGTGTGATTTGCAAGCTGGTATTATTAGCAGTATAGATCAATAGTTCAAAGCAATCATGGAAACAGGCAGACTCAAGAACTGTCAGAAAAATAGATAGACAGGGGAGCTTAAAAATAAGGAAATACATTTATGAGGTTTAGTCTAAGACAAAAGGCTCCAGAAAGTTCACTGAAAAGGGCAAAATAAATGCATTTCGCCTAGTGTGCACCAATTTTACTAAATTTACATAATTTCCTATCCATCCTCTCACACAACCACTAAGCATGCCACTATTAATGATTTTTTTCAATCCCTCGATGGAAGTTTCAGTCTGATTTCGGATGAAAACAGGAAGAACAACAGGATTAAAAACAATAGCAATATAGCATAGTAAAATTCGGTTGATGGTGTGGTTCTCTGATGGAACTTCGCCAATGGAACTTCGCCAAAAGCCAAAACTATTACTGATATGAGCAGCATGCAAGCAACAATTTCCCCGATCTTTGTTTCGGCAATTGGATGTGTTCTATGCACTGCTTATCGAATAACAATTTATCTCTATTTTTTAGAAGAAGCAACCCAATTCGTGAATAATCAAACTGAAGAGCATAACTGCTTGTTCAGCAATCTGCAAGAAAATAAATGGGACATGAAGGCATCACCATGTCCATCCTGATGAGCTCGAATATGGTACTGGATTGATCCCCCAAATTGACATCTCCAGCTTGTTGTCCCAGTCCCACCTCAGTGGTCTCGTCAGTGAAAAGTACTGGGAGTGTTTCAATCAAACATAAAAAATGCAAACCATTTATGAGACAAGATACTGCATCTAAGATCATAGTGGCAAGCAATTAGCTCACGCTTGTACATGGTCACAAACCTTAGTTTGTCTTCTTTGTGTGCTTCCGGGGTACATGACACAGGCTTGTATTGAATGGAATGAAGACGACCAAAACAAAATCAACGAATATCCTTTCAAAATGTACCAACACTAAAATCAATGTGCGCCCTTTCAAAATGTAAGGACATAAAAAACTACAGTCTATCTAATCCGGCTATCGAATCCCTTGGAGCCGAAGTACAGAGCATCACATCTCTAGGGTTCCGCAATCCAAAATCAGAGGTCCGATTGGGACTTACAGTGGGGCTGTAGGCAGGGGATGGAGACCTCGGTGTCATGCGCTCCGAGGAGAAGATATCGACGGAATACCAGGTCGTGGAGAAGACATCGACAGAATACCATGTCGTGGAGAATACATGGATGGGGAACCAGGTCGTGCGACCATAGAGGAGAGGAGGTCGCGCGCGAGCGTAGCAGGCTCACATGGTGAGACTGGCGGAGACGGTGGCGCGTGCGGCCCCGGCAGGTGTGCACGGCGGAGATGGCATCACGTGCGGCAACGACGAGGGCACCGCCGCGCGGCACCGCGGGACTTGGCGAGGGCCGTTGCCCGCATCCTGGGCCGGTGCTGCGAGCACGACTCCAAGCAACCCGGCGAGGGCCACCGCGTGGCTTGGAGAGGGTGGCGGTGAGGAGTTGGGAGTCAGCCTTGTGTTTTTTTTAGAATTATGTTTCTTTTTTCTTCCGGTTTTCGCAGGATTCGATCCTTGCTCGCAATGGGTGGGAGGTCGCGTGGGTCTTGGGTGAGAGACGCGGGTGAGGTGAGTGGGAAGCCTGCATCAAACATCTAATATCAGCCTTTGAATCTAGCGTAGATATGTTTTGGGCCCTTGATTTCCAAGAAAAGATGGTGGACATAGAAGATTTCAACTATAATAGAGATGTAGTCTAGATGAAACGGCGTACTCCTTTTTTTTCTTTCAAAATTAGTGCTACTAACCACTACTCATGTGTACATTTATTGAAGCATCATAATAATTAATCAGAACCATGCGTACATGCTGCAGTACAATATCAAAATATACTATATTATCTGATAGTCAGCACTCACCATATCAGCACAATTCACCCCTCAAAAAAAAATAAAAAAAAATCAGCACAATCCAGACATCGGCCAGTACATATACGTACTGATAATGAGATGAAAAGTGATGACGGTTGCAGACGTGTACATGGATGTCACGGTAGATAGTAGCTAGCTCGATTTCCTTACCGTTACTCCTCCCGTTCACCAAGGCTGAGGAGGCCTCGGAAGCATATAATGTCGCCGATCCAGTAGATTAAGAGGCCGGCGGTGCCAACGCCGCTGATGAAACTGAGTCCTCCATCGGCGACGACGAACATGATGTGCAGCCCAGCCGACATGCAGTGGCTGGCGGTGGTGGGCACCAGCGCCGCGTAGGCAAGGAGGAGTCGGTGGCGTCGAAGCTTGAGGCCCAGCGCCCCCGCGGCCGCCTGGGACACGGCGCACAACAGAATCCCGGCCACGAGGGCTTCCGGCACGTGCACATCCTCCTGGCGGCGGGTGGGGCGCGGCAGCAGCCACGACGGCTACACCCACGAATGTACAGGCGTAAGGCGTGCGTGTAATGGATCAGTTTCTATGCTACAGCCATAGATGATCGATTTGTAATTTGCATATCCATGCGCTTACGTACCATGATGAGGACGTAGGCCATGGAGAACGCGAGGATGCCAGTGTTGAGGAGGGCCCAGATCAGGACATGTCGGACACCCGGGAACGGAGGATCCGCGGCTGGCGCCTGCTTCTTCTTCCCGAACACGACAGACAGTGGGAGCAGGGAGCAACCTTCTCATCAGCCATGGGTCGGTCCTGTTGATGACCAGATCAATCAACGTAGTATAAATTAGCAAGGCAAAGCATGTTTTGTTACTTTAACTTGTTTTGATGACTGACCTTGGCTTCTTCGATCTGCAGGTGTTGCTGAGCACAGCGGGGGATGAAGCTTGAGCCCTGGCTTGAGAGTTTGAGAGTCGAGGCAGGGGCTTTCCAACTAGTATGTACAAACGAATTCAACAATTTGGCGCTGCACGATTTATCCGTTCATTGAGTTGTACTTACACGCTTCGTATAGATGATATTACACGATTCGAGTAGGACACGACGCGTCTAATTACACGATTTATCCGTTCATTGAGTTGTCAGTCGGTTGCCGTGCCTGTTGGAAGATTCGTTCGTACATTGGGATATGGGAGTATGTCGGACCGGAGTCCAGAATAAACAATGGAAGCGAAACGAAGCTGGAAGCACACGGACGACGGCTTGTCGCTACCGGAGGACATCATCTTCGACGTGCTAGTCAGGCTGCCGGCAAAGCCCCTGTGCCGGTTCCGGTGCGTGTCCAAAGCATGGCGTGCCCTAATCTCTGACCTAACCTTCTTGGCCGCGCAGAGATCCCGCGCCGGCCCGCACCTCGTCGTCCTGTTATATGGCCGCCGGAGGTGCGGGTGATGGACATGGACGCCAACGTCGTCAGAGTGATGGAGGTGAGGGTGGCCAAAGCAACGACGTCTTGGGCGTGCTGCAGCAGCAGGCTACTATGCGGCTCAATGTCATTGTTTACAGAGAACGTCCCATGGGTGCCACTGCCATGATCATCGATCAGGTTGCTGGGCCTACATGCACCGTCGATACATACGATTTCGGGACCAGGTCGAGCTTTGGCCTTGCCACTCCATCCGGCGCTATCAAGGTCCTTCGGCTAGAAAAAACATCACCAAGCCAGCAGATCGATCTGCACGGTCGTCTTGCACCGATAGCTGCTTTCAACCTCAACAGCGAAGAGTGGAATATGATCATTGGCCCGGCACTTGGGATCGAAGAGCTGACACAGCATGCTGAACTAACTGAGCTCAAAGGAACCTTGGGTCTAGTTCAATTCCTATGCAAGCGCAGTTGTGACAACTACTACCCAGTCATCATACGGCTGTTGATTGATTTTCACAAGAGTGTATGGATCAAGGACTATACCATTCAAATGCCATCAACCTGGGGATTAGTTAAGATTTTCGGGACCTTAGATGATGGCAGAATATTATTGCTGGTGACGGAAGAAACAAAACAATACAAAAGCTATGTATCATGATCGACATGTCCTTGTGTTCTACGACCCTATCGTAAAGATGTTTACAAAGTTCGTCGACATAGCAATGGGGTTCAACGATATATTGGCCCTGTACACTAGTGGCACTGTACAAATAACTGGGGAAAACCACCTGGAATAAATCAATGTACATGTAGGCACCATTGTCTAAGAAATTAATGCAGATGACGTAGACAATAATTGTGTGTCCAGTGAAATAATCATTCAGTGTGGATGAAGTCTGATGATATATGGAACTAAAGAGTGAAAAAGAATTTTTTGTTCAAACTAAATACTCAGTTTTTGCAAAATTCCATTGCACTAACAGTTATTTACCTGAAACATAACTCAGTGTTTAATGCATACTGTCGGTAAAATTTTGTGTTCATATTTTTTTCAGATGGGGAAAAAAATACAAATTACGTATTGGTGTCTAGTTGTTACAAAAAATGTTTTATTTATGTGTGCATGTGGAGTAAAATAGTGGTCTTCCATTTACTATTTGCCGATGGCTACCTTGTCGGCAGCGGTTAGGAGACAACCTTCATTCCTACCAGGACACTCAGGTCAAATGGTGAATGCTATCATAAAAGAAGAGAAGCGCAAGCATTGGCAGAAAAGTATTTTGATATGCCCGCAGCGGTAGGAGAGAGCACTACTGAAGCTTTCGAGCCAATGCCAGCGAAGACCCAAGGTCTGGTGGGAGTGAACGCTTCTCAGCGGTGCAGCCAAAGAGGTTCTAATTAAATCTGCAATGCAGACAACTACCGTATACCTAATCTACAATTAAGCAAGATATTAGAAGGAAATCCCTTTACTCTTGCCGGCCTTGGGCAGAACTCGGTGGCCGGCGTTCCTAAACCCCCAAAACCCTAACCGTCGCTCTCTATCTCACTCACAGCCACCGCCACCCTGTGAACAGCAACCGCTACAGCTCCCTCAATTCACCCCTGAACCCGAGCAACCACATATCAGGTGTATGTACTGAAGTATTTTTATTGAAAAAATTATTCCATACTTTGGTTGACGAGGGCATAGAGTTGGTCAGCGATGCTGATAAGTATTTTGCATTGTTGGTCATAGCAAAAGGCAGCTGTAATCTATGCAATTTTGCATCTGTTGAATTGAATATGGCCAACTTGCATCTGCAAAATATGACAGTGAATGTGGCTGTGTTGCTATTGGAGCTATGAATAAATTATGAGACAGTGAATAAATTTTCTGCTGCAGGACAGTGTAAAAATATTATTTGGAATTTTGGTGTTACCTCCTTTCCTGGTTGGCTGACCTGATTACTGCTGGTGAATTCCTTGGAATACTTATTGTAGCAGTTGCACGTGGCAGCGTGCTGCCGGTGCTATCATGAGGGGGCCAATTAATTATAGTGACCATAGGATAGCTACTATACTTGATCTCCTACCCTGATTTGATAGTCGTGCTATAGGTTGACGTCTCCTTGGACCATGGATCTTTGTTGTTACTGATGACATTGAAAACAACATGGTGTTGTCGCTGATCTGAATTGCGTCGTTGATGATGATGCTCAGGTCTGATCCTTCCTAGTCGCCTGTGCTATTTATTTGTGGACGCGGCAGCAGTTTGGGCTTTTCACCGAACAGTCGGTGAATGCTGGAGGTGAAATTGCGTGGCATCGTTCTGCTGTAGGTGCCGATAGATGGTGGATGCTTGGTGAAGATGTCGTCATTGGCGCGCAGAATCATTGCCTTGATGTCGGGGTTTCCGTTGATGTCGATGAAGGCTCCTGGTGACATGGGCTGGTCGTCGTTGTTTTTGTTGGTGGCCTGGCAACGACCGTGAGGTGATGCTCCGCTTGGGCGGGCTCGTCATCGAATAGCTGGTGGGTGTCGGTGGTGACGTCCTCCTTGTTGGTGATGATTTCAATCAATTGTGTCTCCACAATAGGGTTGTCTGTGGCGGCATCCATATTGACGTTATCGGGGGCGTTGGTGATGAGGACGATGATGCCCGACGTCGTGCCTGCTAGTGACAGCGCCCCTGTTGGCATGGTAACAGGGTCGGCGATGATGGTGCCATGCATGCGAATGCTCCTTCTTGTTGGCCTCAAGACGCCTTTGCAGCATGATGATCTCATCGTCGGTGTTGATGTTGACGTCGTTGGCGGCGTTCAGAGATCGAATCAGATCTCGTCGACGTTGATGTTCGTGGCAGTGGTGGCAGCCATAGATCGATCTGGTCTCCAGATATCAGCTATATGTGGCCTAGCATAGGGGCAAGTGGCAGCCCGAGCCGTGGCATGGGCATGGCATCGGTGCAGATGGTGGCGACGGCGTGGGCGGCGTGTGCGCGGCGGTCGTGCGTGAGGCGAGGGGGGGCTGCTGAGATAGAGATTAAATGGGAATTACCCCTTCTAGCATTGCTTTGATTAGTTACAATTCCCGTTGTATGTATAGCCATGGGATTGTTTAACCTCTAAGCAACTGGAAATCCTGCGGATCATTCGCTTCCTAATTTATCTAGATGTTGTGCCACCCTCTGTAGACGGTGGTGACGGCGGCAGCTGCGCCCCGGCTCCTCGTGCACGCCCTTAGCTAGGGCTTCTACGGTTCATAGCGGCGGTGCGGTGGTTGCAACCCTCTTGGGCCCTATGTTGGCCCATTTATTTTGCTATCAGCATTGCACTTGTTATTAGAGACAATTTTCACAGTTTGCAAGGAAATCATTATTGAGAATATATGTACCAAATCCAATGATTGAGTCATAGATCTTACGAATAGTACCACGGAGTTCAGTAATAGGCTCTATGGAAAACAATTAATGCGAGGATAAGGGGATGGAAACAGATCTTATTCGCATGGAATCAAACCTGAATATCATCTTTTATAGCAGTCTAAGTTAATTTTGAATTTGAATACAAATACAAAACCGAGGTCTCGGATTCAGATTTCCATCCGAATATTTACTCAATTCAACTGAAAGTGCACAATATTAAATTCAACATAAATGAAGTCATGAATGGAATTTACTTCTAAGTTCATTAATAACCAAAGTGAAAAAGTAAATATGCACTTCTAATACTCTCCAATATCAAAGTGAACTAATTATAGTTGATAATATTTAATAAAATGATAGGACAAGTGAATAAATTCAAACAATAATGGTAGGAAGCAAGTACTCCATTTTAGTTTTCCATGTTTTTGTAATTACCAAGTTATTACACAAGTAGAGATTAAAGTATGTGGATTTATAACATAAAAAAGCTATGGTCAGCTCATAAAAAATAGTATAATTATCAATAATATGTAATAGTTAAATATATCATTTATTGAGTCATATTTCTATAAATTTTATCATAAGATTATAATTTATATAATAAATTACATAAAAAGAGATATCCACGTTGACGAAACAGATGGCGGTGGCCATTGATGTAGGCAATGGAGCCGGGGCAACAAATAAAAGTAGACGGTTGCAGGGCCGCAGCCGTGGCCTTATCCCATCTAGTGTCAAGAAATTGTGTTTTGGATGCGGCGTCCATGACACAAACTGTTGTGGGGACAGGGGACCCCACAAAACCCTAGATGCAGACACCCACTTGCCAATGCAATGTAAGAAATCTCTACTTCTCACCTTTCCTGGATTGTGCACTAATCATGTGCGTGCAGCTTATGCTTGTCCACTAATCTATATATGATAATAATATAAAAATGTGTACTATGGAAATGAGTAATATCAGTTCTATTGATACACATCTAGTATATGGTGAATATTAGCACATTTTATATTTGAAAAGTTAGATAAACTAGCACAAATGCCCGTGCGTTGCAACGGGAGACATATAGTTTATTACATAGTCTTAAAATTTGAAGATATCTTAATTTACACCGGACAATATTACTTATTTAATGGTGTTTAATCACACTTTAAATAAAATAGAAAATTATGAGCATGGTAAATAATTAAGTTAAACTAAGACATAATTGATTGCTTATTTACCATGAAACCCTAGTTTCATTCTTTTCTTCTCCCCCCGAGTTTCTCGCACCAGCCACCAAAGAGAGGAGCGTTGGCTTGGTGGGCGCTGTTGACGTCAGGAGAGCGCTCGCCGGAGCTCGCATGCTATGTAGGGTGCCTGGGCCCCGTCGAGCCACCCTGGCCTTCAGGCCTCGTTGTGGTCGCAAGTGGTGAGCCCAGGCACTCGTGGCGGTCGCAAGTGGTGAGCCTGCGTCCCTGGTGGCCGCACGAGTGTCTCCAACTCGCCACCCTACAATGGCGCTCAGTCGACCCGGTAGCCGCGAGCAGCGAGCCTAGACGTCCCTATGGCTTCGTGGCCTGCGTCTCTGCTAACCACATGGCCCCCCTCTGGATCCATCTGAGCTTGCGTGTAGTGGTCGCCACGTGCGGCTCTGTCAAGCCGCCCTGTAGTGGCAGTTAGGCATCCCGGCGGGGCGGTCACAAGCACCGGGTCCAGACGCACCCAATGGTCATGTAGCTTGCGTCCCAGTTGGCATCCACATAGGTGGCGAGGCGTCATGCGGTGGCACTCAGGTATCCTGACAATCGCGAGCGGCCAGGTGCATGGATCGACAGCCAATTAGCCGATCAAAGTCTCCTTGCAGCCACGATTTATTTCTTATTTGAGGCGGAGTTCCTTGTGGCTGGGGTCTACATTTGTTTGATTTGCTTCATATGGGATTTTTTTCTGTGTATATATGGGTAACTTCTTTGATTGGCTCATTGAATTGTACTCGATTTATTATCTCGTGATGACAAAAAATCTTGTGGTGACAATTTGCTTTTGTTACGTTGACTTTACAAATTTGGGAAATTCATTCCCGTGGTGTTCTTGCTCCTTTCTTATTCAATCTAGAGCTCATTTTTTATTCGACTATAAGGCGCGTAGCCAATTTTTTCTTTCCTTTTCAGTTTGGACAAAAGTTTATGTGTGGCAAGAAATTTTGCTGTTTGAGTTTGTCCGTTTCGATTTAGAATCCATGATCTTGTTTTAATCTCAAAATCTTATGCACGGTGATATCAATTTGTTTCCGTATCCGTTTCCAACTCTATTGACCGTTTTCCAAGTCTACTGACACCAAAGAAGTCCGGACCAAGAATTGCTGGACCAAAAGGTCTGAACCATAAAAAAAGTGGCTAAAATTTTGGTGTTTTATTATTATTATATATTATTAGATAGAGATTCATTGTTTTACCCAAAAAAAAAGACCACACCGTGACAAGCTTGCTTTTGTGTTATTTTGGGATTATTATTTAGTCAATTTAATATTTTATTTATTGTTCTACTAAAATAAAAAGAAAAGGATTCGTGTCTCAAGCAGAGATCGATCCTAAAACCTCTTGAAAGAGAGAAACGAGCAACACCACCGCGCCACACAACAATTTGTTATAAAGAGTTCTTTCGCCTATATATGATGTATATGTTCAGAAACAGAAAAGGAAACAAAACGAACCGATACCGACATGAACACGCAGAGCGGACAGAAAATACAAGAGGGCAGATTGAAATCATGATGGCAGACTGAAATTTTGGCGTTTTATTATTAGGGTATAGATATAAAATCATCGGACTTAGTATTATTTTGGAATCACATCGTGTCCAGTGATGAACGATTTTTTGGTTCATCAAGTTCTACCTACACACGCTTCGTACAGGAGATATTTGTTAGCTGTCTGCTAGGTAATCTTATTGTAGTCGGAAACCATCGGTCCGTCGGTTGCGATGTTCATATATACGGCGTATCTTCGACATAAGGTAACAGCAGGCCAGAGAAAACAATGGAAGCCAGACAAAGCAAGGATGACTATAACGGCGTTTGCGTGTCGCTGCCGGAGGACATCATCTTCGGCGTCCTAGTCAGGCTGCCGGCGAAGGCGCTGTGCCGGTTCCGGTGCGTGTCCAAGGCCTGGCGTGCCCTCATCTCTGACCTAGCCTTCGTTGCCGCTCAGAGATCCCACGCCGGCCGTCTCATCGTCGGCATGTTCGGATCCTGGCCGCATTACGAGCTGCGAGTGCTGGACATGCACGGCAACGTCCTGAGGGTGTTCCGGGTCGCAGACAACCCATCGCTGGCACCCACGCGCCTGGACCTCATCTGCGTCCACAACAGGCCGCGGCACCACGCCATGATCATCGATCCGGCGGCCGGACATCCAGATGGGGTCATCGTAGGCATTCATGCGCATGATGAGATGAGCTGGGGGAGCGATTTCAGCTTTGGCCGTGCCGCTTCGTCTGGCACCTACAAGCTCCTCCGTCTTTACGAAACTCTAGCTCACAGAACGTTCTGTGAAGTCGCTACGATCACAAACGGTGGTGCTGACACGACGTGGAGGCAAAGGCCACAGCCGGATTTGGTAACAAGCCTTTCCTGCGAACACAAGGCTATGATCAATGGCGTCCTCTACTTCATGCCCCGCATCATTGATGATGGAAATACACGTTGGAACCGTGTAGCCGCTTTTGACCTTGAGAGCGAAGTGTGGATAGAGACGATTAATGGTCCGCCATTGGGGCTCGTAATGGAGCAAGGGAAATGGCGCGTTGCTCTAACCGTTCTCAAGGAAACCTTGTGTATGGTTCACAATATACTAGGCTTTGACAATTTCGGTGGCTGCAGTCTCCATGCCAACGTGTGGCGCTTGATAGATTATAACCGGAGTATATGGGTCAAGGCATACACGATAAAGATGCCCGCCGATTGCATAAACATTAAGGTACTAGATGTCTTGGATGAGGTCGAACGACACACCCCATTATCTTCGTTTCCTACAGTTCTTAAACCCCAGCACTGAGGCTTTTACGGATATCATGGAGATGGCAGAGGAATTCACTGGTAGAATGACCTTTTATTCTGGGAGTCTCCTCTCTTCTTAATGGATAACAGTGAAAATATTATTATTATTATATATCTATACCTCTTATATAAACAAACCCCACTAAGCTATTTATCTGATTTCTCCTTGCATCACGTCAGCATTTTCAGTTACTTAGAGCTGGGATGCTTTGATTTTGTCAACATAAATCACGTCAAAACTCCCTCTTCACCTCCACCACCGTGCACTCGTAACTGGTAACCATTAAGTCCACTCGATACTTCTTCCACCTCTACCACCGTGCATTTGTAATTGTAACTGGTGTGGAAACTCCCTCCACCACCGTGCAGTCAAGAGGCCACACTCACAACGTGCAAACAAGAGGCTTGAGTTTGCCCATATATATATGGGAACCCCATGGTCATGCCCTTGCTTATATCTGCTTGATTTGGCACATACATCTGTTGAGTTCGTCCACATATAAACCCTCATGCCCTTGCTCAGGTTTGCTTGATTTGGCTACATAGAATCACTTGCTTTTGTCCAGCGTTGCGTCGGCACGGTCTTTGCTTCCATATGCTCCAGACTCAGAGCTCGAACACATGGCAGATCACAGTTTCCTGTTTCCTTTGGTTTCCATAGCTCGAGCACATAGCAGACTCCCAGGGCACAAACACATGGCAAGGAGGCAACGTTTGCAATGGCAAAATAGCCAATTATGTCCCCACTGCGTTAGTTATTTTATATTTTCAAATTCACCAAGCGTGCTGTGCTACTATGTTCTATCCCTTCCTGCTTCGGATCCCTCCTTTTTTTCCTTTTGCATGATACTAGCTGTCACACTATCTACCATATCTTTTAATCTTTATTACATGTTGTACATACTAAGTTGCTGCAATTTAACTGTCGCTACATCAACAGGTTGTGCATCATTCTTTATCCACAGGGTTATTTGACTCTACTCCCTTTTGAGTTGTTCTGTCACATGGAATTTGTTCCAATGTCGAAAACATGATTAGCATATATATGGTCAACAATTGATGCTCATTCATATGAAGTATGGGCATGAGCAATTATTACCATGTGCTTTCATATAGATGTTTTCTAAAAAAACGTATTTTAAATATAACTGTTTAGAGTTCCTAATGTTTTCTAGAAGTATATCAGCAGTAGTGTTTTCTCTTGCATACCCGCAGCAACACGCGGGAAATTCTCCTAGTAATAAAGATAGCTTGGCTCGGCTGTATAGACTCTTGTTAGCCCGCCTTCGATAGATATCACGTGCCTTTATCAGCAAAATTATATAGATGTATTACTGATGAGGTATGATATCCATCTACATTGTTTTTTATGGAACTGGAGGTGCCAAAAAGGTTCAAAGTAAAGGAGTTTTATTGGAATAGAAGCAGGAGACAAAGAAAGAAAGGATATCTATGCAATCAACACATGATTTTGTAGCGGGAGCGGATGACGAGACTTCTCACACCACCCCCGTGGGCATCGGTCTCCTTCGAAGCAACTTAGGCGGCACCTTGATTACCTCGCCACCAGGGCCATCTTGGAGCGCCCTAGTCCTTCCCTCACAACCTGTTTCCCCAGGTGGTGCCTCCCGATGCCAGTCGCCGGCTATTCGCGACACATGTACGGAGGATCCAGATCAGGCTCCTCCTTTGCCGGATCCAGCTAGAGGATCTTATCTCTTGTAACAACCTGTGTAACAAACCCTGACCACCGTGGGGCTTATTCCCCGGCGTATATAACACGAAACCGAGGACCAGGGAAAGATACCTCGTTAACCTATTTTTACATGCGGCAGATGATGTAGGCCATATGCACCCTGGTTGATGTGGGCTGAACCGGCTTAGCTCTAGCTGGGACATTGATGGGCTTTGGCAACTGGGGCTTCTTCTCATCCAAGCCCTTATTTTCCCACCATTTGTCCTCCTTGGAGGCATTGCTATGATTCCCTAGTTCCATGGTTGCTCCTTGACGTCTGGCTATGGTGGTGGTCCAAACTGTGTTCTTCAGTGTAGAATTGATGGTCAAACTCCCCATGACGGTGCCAACCAATGGGAGAGACTTTCCTAGATGGAATTTTAGTGCACGCAAGGGATGGTCCTGGATCCTTGAAGGAAGATGCGGAACTAAAGATGAAGGTCCCCACCGATGGGAGAAAATCGGTCTGGGGCAGTGGTGGGACTAGTTCATGTAGGCGTATGTGTATGATGAAAGCTTAGAGACAATGATGACATACTTCGCCAAGTTTTGGGGCTACCCTGGCATTACTTGCGACAAGTTTACGTGCCACATCAACAAATATGTCCTACACCTGACCTGTTTGGATCACTTAATACCGTGTATCTCCATTATCTAAAAAAATACCGTGTACCTAGTTTAAGGATCTGAACTGCACCCTCTATGCCTTTTAGTCAATAGATAGATATTGTGAAGAAAAAAATTCTTGAGGAAACAAGTGGGGGTCCGAGACGCCAACTGGAAATTTATTAAATGTTTATCTAGAGAGTTACATCAGTTTGATTTAATTTATGTGATTGTGTTCATATGTGTTATTTAATTAAACACTTTATATGTGTTGTTTTATTTAACACTTTATGTACATGAAAACTAGTAAATATAAATATTATTAATTATCCGTTGGCAATGCACAGGCACAGGTTAAATAAATTTTATAATGCTTTAGGTTTATATATGTTTATTGTTTTAATAAATATGTCACAAATATAACTTTCCTTTCAAAAGTGTACTTACACGTTTCTATGTCTATATTTACAGTACAAGGCATTTTTGTTTTTTAATGGCCATCAATATATCTCGGAAGCAACGTAGAACTAGCAAAGAACAACGTCGGCTGTTTTCATGATTGGAACCTGATCAGACTGTGTGTTCGACTCGAACTCAGCTGAACCCGGACTGCCCTCTATATATCTAGAAGTATGTATCGCGGAAAACAATACATACTCTCGCCGGAGAGCACCGCAGATGGTGGCCGAAACAAGCATAGAAGCGAAACGACTCAGGAAGCACGAGGGCGACGGCATGTCGCTGCCAGAGGACATCATCTTCAACGTGCTTGTCAGGATGCCAGTGAAAGTCCTCTGCAGGTTCCGATGCGTGTCCAAGGCCTGGCACGCCCTCATCTCCGGACCGTCCTTCGCCGCCTGCCAGAGATCCCATGCCGGCCCTCTCATCGTCGGCGTGTTCGGATCGTGGCCCCACTACGAGCTGCGGGTGCTGGACATGCACGGCGACGTCCTGAGGGTGATCAAAGACGTGGAGACCCCATTTGTGGCGCCCACTCGACTGGACCTCATCTGCGTCAACAGGAGGTGCCATGGTGCCATGATCGTCGATCCGGCTGCCTGTCGTGTCTTCACCATAGGCAACCATATGAATGACGAGGAGATCCGTTGGGACAACTACAGCTTTGGCCGTTCCGCTATGACTGGCACGTACAAGGTCCTGCGTCTCTGTGAAACTGACACAACTGTCTGTGAGGTCGCTACGATCACTGGCGCTGGTGGTGAGCCAACATGGAGGCAAAGGCCGACACCCAACTTGTTTAATGGCTTTTCCTACGTACAAAAGGCCACAGTCAAAGGCGTCATCTACTTCATGCCTGCCAACATTTATGGAAGAGCTCCAGGTTGGAACCGTGTAGCTCCTTTTGACCTCAAGAGCGAAGTGTCACTCGTACAGCGGAGGTTTTCACTGCCGGTTCCAGAGGGCTCTGTACTGTCACCCAACCGTACCGACACTATTGCTCGACGGTACAAACAAATCATTCTACAAGCGGTGAATCAGGACCCGACACTAATAATCCTTGTGTACTAGCGGCTGGGTAAGAGCACCCGCCTCTACTATACGCATTTCTACAAGCGGTGTGTGTAGGTTACCGATTGAGGATATAAATTACTACAATCGGATTGTTATATAATCCGTTTCTAAATATGGCTTTTACACATGCGCTAAACTTATCATGACCGCTGGTGTTAGGACAAATTGCACTGACGGACTGTTTTACATACCGATGCGGTAAATAGTTTTTGCGCAGGCGGGAATATTATAGAAACCGACAGTTTTCATGGTATTACTGATCAGCTTAGTACCAGCGGATATTATAGAAATTATATTTTTGCACCCTATATTACTGATTAGCTTAGTATCACCTGATAATAATTATAATATGCACCAAACTCATAAAAAATAGAGACCATAATAATTCTCACAGGCTCATAAATAATTCATTAAATAAGATCAGTCAAATAAAAAGTAATTCTCCACGAAACAGTGCATTGGTAGAGTGCAAGCAACTATATTAAACCCACCACACTCGTCATCACACCGAAGTGACTTGGCTAATGATTAATAATCCTCATCGTTCAGCTCTACGAGATCTTGAAACTCTGGTTCTGCTAACTCACTGTCGGCTTCAAAATACTTGCCACCCTTGAAAATTACTTCTTTCAGGATGAACGAGCTAATTTCAT
This sequence comes from Themeda triandra, assembly GCA_018135685.1. Lineage (NCBI taxonomy): Eukaryota > Viridiplantae > Streptophyta > Magnoliopsida > Poales > Poaceae > Themeda > Themeda triandra. The sequence continues at coordinate 29,806 of JAENPR010001178.1, forward strand.
CGCAAATGTTCATGAGCTCTACATCCGAAAGACGGTTATTTGTTGGATCAACACACTTGTATACCTGCAAAAAGAAAAACAACAAACATTAACATACTGACATGTTAAATGTGATGTGAAATTATTACTTACTTTCTTAGCCTTGGCGTACCGACCGTCGTGTCTGAGAAAATCACACACATAGTACCCGCAGTGATTCGAACCTGGTTCTTGCTTGTGACACTATATAAGAATTCAAAAGTACTAATAAGTGGTTGTGACACTAATAAGTGCTTGTTCCAAGTAGTATAGTTGAACTATAAGCAATATAGGGACAGGATCAACCAGCGAAAAGAGTATTTAATTATTCTCATAACCTAATTACCATTCTTAACAATGCATATTGACATATACAAACTACTGATGAGCAAATATTCCGGATTATAAAGTTATAGCAATTGAGATGAGAAGTGCTACTGAAGTTGTACAAGAACAGCCTTGCAAACTGAACCCATAAACAGGTTGTGGCAAACACTACAAATGTGGACAATCCGTATGAACACAAACAGATTGAACTAGAATTTTTCACTATTTGTATACTCTAGATGCAAGTGGCCACAATTACTGAACACAGTTCCACTGCCTAGGCTCAATCAAATGTAGAAGACAATGGTTACATGGTATAAACGTGCCTTGAACAAAAAAAAAAAATATATATAAATAAAGGCATACTCAAACGGTTACAAATATGAACACAATAAGATTGCAACCCACATCACGACCAGATAGTCATAACCTTCCTGTTTTCACGTGTACCAACTCTGAACATATTGCCAGATGTCCTCTCCGTGAGGCTTTGTATGATGTAAACTGGGAATGGTTCTCCCTTATTGCAGTTACTTGCTGCTAATCAATAAAGGTTCCTTTGTCAAAAAAAAAAAAAATGCCAACTGTGCCATTGGGACGCTTGGTTGCCAAGCTCGATGTCTTAGATCGCGTCTGCTCCCAGGTCCTCCGAGTTCGGCTCAAGGCGTGAAGGACAGCAGATGGGTTCTAAATTTGAGCTTGTGAACTTGTCACTAGCATGAAAGTTGATTTTTGACACACAAAATGACAAGTTTAGCGAATATTCTTGGTTCAAAAGGCATGCCATCAGTACAAGTGAGTGCTCAAGTCCAATTCAACAGAAAATGCATGCTTCCTTTACAATATAATAATGTCTGATATTTGCTTTAAAACCGCAAACCTACCGCAAAAAGACTTATTTTTGTTAGTTTCACTGGCTGTATCCTGAATTTCTGAAGACAGCGGTTCTTTTCGGCTGGGCCGAACTAATTTCGGCTCAAGTCTTGATACAGCTCAAACTGAACCAGCCCACTAGCTCATCCCGTTTTTCAGCCGAACCGGAAATGGCCCAATAAGCAAACAAAACCATAAAAACTAGTTTTCGGCCCAACGTTGAGATACGGGCGGGCCCAACGTTAAGATACAAAGGCGGCTGGTACTACCAAACCGTTGCTACACACCTAATTTGTGCAGGCGGTTTGTACGACAAGCCGCTAGTGTAAACGTAGTGTTTGTTCTAGCGGTTCTCTAGAAAAACCGCCAGTGGAAATCTGGTTTTCTCCGGCGTTCGTATAATGAAAACCGCCAGCACAAAGGCTTCGTTTATACAAGCGGTTAAATTAACAAAACCGTCTGTACATATAAGTGTACACAGGCGGTTCGGCCTTTGGGGCCCACGTTTTGTTTCTACCATCGCCAGCTGGTTTCGACGCGCTAGTAGAAAAAATGGGTGGCGCTATGACAAATCCCCAGTCTACTAGTGGAGAGATGCAATCAATGGTCCGCCACTGGAGGAGCAAGTTGACTGGTGGATTGCTCTAATGGAATTCAAGGAAACCTTGTGCATGGTTCACAATATAGAATTTGTCAACGGCCACGGCCTCTATTCCGACATTTGGTGCTTGATCGATCATAACAAGGGTGTATGGGTGAAGACGCACACGATTCAGTTGCCCACAGGGTGTCATTATACTGAGGCTTGGGATGTCCTAGATGATGGCAGAATATTATTGTTGAACAGGATTTGCTCTCGGATTGTCCTTCAGTTCTTTAACCCTAGAACCAAGGCCTTTACGCATATCATGGAGATGCCGGAGGAATACAGGGGTACAATGACCTTATACACTGGGAGTCTCCTATCTTCTTGACAGATAACTGTAAAAATATTATATACAATAAAGCCAATTTTGCTCTGCTGTGCAGACTGTTGCTAGCCCGACGCCTTTAACTTGATAGTTCTCCAGTGCTTAAATGGAAAATTATATTGTTTTACATTGGTTACGAGATATATATATGCCATATAAACGTACTGTCTTGCAATTTCCAGTCCGTTCAGCCAATGGCATGATATTTAACCGTGAGCCGTTGTTGCGATGTTGAGGGCCTGGGAACCAGCGATTTAGCTGGCGTTGCTGAGTAAAGAAAACCTATGTTCGAAAAAAAAAAAACCGGCTGATCAATTAAACGTACGCTCTTGGAAGAAGATAAGCTGAACAACTAAGACATCTTGAAAATTTGTGATACGGATGAGGTATTTGTATTGTAATACGGATGAGGTATGATATTTATGTTTGAGTATGTGTTGAAATATCTAGCCCAGGGTACAGGCCCCCGCGTCGGCCAACCCTAGGGCGACTCGGGCAGCACCTTTGAGTGCCGCCACTCGCCGCCGCCCCCTCCCCTCGCCTTCCCGGCTGTCGCCGGAGCCCAACGCCGGCACAACCCGGCGGACGGCCGTGATGGCGACGGCTGGGCCGTCCTCGCCGAGTTCTCATGAGGCGGCGTCTCCACCTTCTCCTTCCCCGTGCCCCCCCCCCCCACCCCCACCTCTCTCTTTCACCACCAGCCTCTCCAGCCAGCTCCCCGGTGGCAGATCGCGTGTCTCCAGGCCGTGATCCGTGATCCGCAACGGCGCTAGATGCACCTATCCGATCCACTGCGACGGCGGCCGCACCAACCCCGATCCGCGGCGGCGCGGCCCTGCCCTGCCCCTCGTCGACCCGCTCCGGCCTCACCATGCAACAGCCGCGGCCTACATCGTCCTGCGGCGGAGCGGCTCTGGGAGCAGCGGCCGCGTCGCGATCCCACGGCGGCGCGGCGCCCCTCCCCCTCCGTGCCGGAGCCGGCCTTCCCCTCCATGGATCTGTAGCGTGGTTGGGTGGTCCGGCTTAGGGCGATGGATTCAGGGGCGGGGTGGCGCTGGGCTTCGTCGGCCTGGCATGGCCCAGAGCTCGGTGCCGCCTCCTCGGCTTGGGGTCGCGGTGGCATTCCAACCACCGCCACGTCCTAGGCCTCCCGTCCCGGCCAGGTGCCTGTCCGGGCCGGGATCCCTCTGCCGGCCGGATCCCTGCTGGGCGGATTTGGGTGTCATCCTTGGGCCTCGAGTACACGGCGTACGCCACGGCCGTCATCGGCGTTTCAACTGCGTTTGGGAGAACCTCTGGGAGTACTGGCTCGACCCATTCGTGGGTACGGCCATCGCGGCGCTCGTCTACGACATCACATCGGACAGCGCCCGCATCACGCTTTCTGTTGTATGTAGGTTTGGCTTGGATGTGTTTTTGCAGAATTTTGGATTACGGGTGAAAACCCTGCCTAGCGGTGCTGGGCTGGCGGCGATGACACACAACGTCATCTTCCCCTTTGGAGGCGTCGCTGCAATTTCCTCTTCCTTTCGTTGATGATGGCGTCTGCGGATGTCATTTACCTTCTTGAAGGCATCAACACAAGCACACATACTCCTAGCCATGCTCTGCACAGAGACACTTGGGTCTCAGCCACGGCGTTAAGAGCAAGTCAAGGACACCCTCTCTCAAATAGAGGGTCGAAGCATTTTTGCTGTATTGTTCTGGTCATTCTATAAGACTATGACTTTTCTTTCTTTTATTTTTCTTTCGCTTTTATAATTTTAGGTTGTCTACATCCCCGGATGTAGAGGCCGGATATTAAATCTATTATCTAAAAAAAATGATATTTATGTTTGCAATTGCAATAGAAATATTGAAACGGATCAAACCCGATGATAGAGTACGTACCGCGAAGTTCAGTTAACAAGCCGTGCGGCAAAAATTTCCCTATTAATTGGTAATACCGGACTCCATGTTTTATATTTCAGCTGATCATGGAGGCATGAATAATTGCCGTTCGTTTATATAGCAGTATATCTCGCGACATAAAATAATTCCAACTCTGCAAGCGGAAGTGCGGAAGAGACATGGAAGCGGAACAAGACGACGGCTTGTCGCTGCCAACGTTTTCGACGTGCTAGCCAGGCTGCCGGCGAAGTCCCTGTGCCGGTTCCACTGCATGTGCAAGGGGTGGCCAGGCCATCGGCACGGGCGCTCACTGGGCCTGGTCAAGCATTGTCCTGTCGTGCTGCTCTGTCTGGTTCCCTCAAGGTCCTCTTCGTCGGTTTAACCGAAACTTTACCGGTAGAAGCGCTCTGCAAGGTCGCTACGATTGTGGACAGCAGCACATGGCCGTTGACATGGAGGCAAAGGTCCGCGCCAGCAATTGTTACCAGCCAGCACCCTAAAAGAAATAAAGGCCACAGTCAATGGGGTTATCTACTTCTTGCCGCCTAGCTTCAATCTGTATGATAAAGCTTCTTTGTGCTCCGGCTGCAAATGCATAGCTGCCTTCGACCTCAAGAGCGAAGAGTGGAACATGATCAAAGGGCTGGCATTCGGGATCCAGGAGAATATATGGAGTATTACCCTAACCAATCGAGCTTAAAGCGTGCTCTTGTGTGGTTCAATTCCTAGGCTATTCGCCCTTTGTAGATGAGCGCTATGATGACCGCTGCTATACCATCATATATGGCTCTTGGTTGATCTGAACATAATTGTATGGGTCAAGGAGTATTATCATAGAGATGCCAAATATATGGAGACGAGCTCTAGCGCCGCTTCTAGCTTTCGGAGTGTAATAGCTTCTCTTTAGCTTGAGCAAAATTAGTTAGTACACAGGTACAACACTCAAAGCTCCGCTTTACAGCCGGCGATTTGTGTCAGTGTGAGGTCCGTCAACCCAGGGCAACTCGCCAGGGGTTCGTCGGAATGTATTCAAACTCTCTAGCTTCCCTTAATGAGACACGTGCCAAGCACAATTTCGAAATAAACATTGTGGGCCTTGGATGATGGCTGAATATTATTTCTAGTGAGCGAGCTGGAGATAGTAACAAACAAGTCTAGCCGTCATTGAGATGTCCTTGTATTCTACGACCCAGGTAGAATGGCGTTTACATAGCAATGGGGTCTGGAGATATGTTGGTGTTGTACAAGGGGAGCATCCTATCTTAGCAAATGACAGGAAAAATAAACTAAAATACATGTAGTCCTACATGAACTTTGTAAACGAGTGACAAATATTCTGGGCTTCTTAGAATATTAATGCACTTGAGTTAGACAATTTCCGTGTGTGCAATCAAATAACCATTCATTGTGGACCAAGTAGAATACACAAAAAAATAACGTATATCATTGTATTAAGTAAGAGTTTAGATAAACATACAACGCGTTCTTAATGAGCGCCGAAGAAGGTCAACATAACATAGCTGTAGCTGGACTACCCTAGCAGAGGATCTCTAGGTCACTATTACATAAAAGAATGAATACTGACGCAACGGCATGATCTAGGTGGCCTTGCGTCTTCACGGCTAAAAAGCTAGGAAGAACACGTCTAGTGCTTGAGCACCATTCATTGTTAGGTCGCCACCGAAGAGCTTATCATACGTCTTCAGCCCCGACATTTATAGCGCTGATGGACCCTTGATGAAGCCCACATATTGCATGATCTGCACATCCCCTCGCTTGGAGGTGGGTACTTGAGAAAGGGGTTGAGCTGCCAACCGCTTCCTCTACCACGTCACGAATTTGCACATCCCCTCCCTCTTACACACCATTGCCTTGGTGAAGTAGTCAAGGCGGCGGTGAAGGAGGCGTCATTGTCAATTTGGGGAGCGGGGCTAGTGTCTGCAGCCTTGAGTTGGCGTGCTGGGATGGGGTCCATGTGCGAGCATAGGTGACCACCACAGGGGCATCTTCCTAAGCTGGGTGACTGGTGGAGGCCACATGACCATCTGGCTGCTAGCGAATGTATCCGTGAGCTCCACCAGCATTGGGACCTTTGTGATGCCACAATCAATTGTGGCGCCGCGACAATGCACGGCATCAGGGTTAGCGGGTCGAGCTCAGTGAGGCCCATCAGGCCAATCAGCTTTTTCTCCCAGCATCACCACTCCTCCATAATGTGCAGATGGAGAAGTTCAGTGTCGCCACTACCCATACTAGTCAAATGGACTGTCCCATGCTAAGAAATCTATGAAGATTGCCGACATCATGTGGACGTTGCAACACTGAAGAATCGGGCGTCGCCGATGGTTAACGGCAACACCAACATTAGTTTAGTGGACACAACAGGGTAAGAAGGAAAAGGTTTGTGCAAAATCACAAGTGATAGGTCAGCACTGTTTCTACTACTGCTGCTGCTACTACTATGATATTGTTTAGGACACTCTTTCTTATACTCACTCTACCCAAATGAAATAACTTCAAGAATGATATTAAATTTAACGTTTGAGTTGAAGTCTATTGGCCTAAAGATACTACTGTTTTTTCCTTCTTGCATTGCAACACATGGGCGTCTTTTTTTTTTCTCGAATACGCAAAAGGTTTGCGCATCATTGTATTAAGAAGAAGATGTTTTTACAAGTTTTTCTGGGGTGTTTACAAATTTAAAACACAGCCCTCCACCCCAGAGCGCTTACAAAGCGGATTACTCACGCACTAGACATTCTAATTTCCGCGCCCCGGCATGGATCCAAAGCTCGGCGGTGCGCTTGACGGTGTTGAGGATCTGGTTGAGGTTTGTCTGCGCGCCCCTGAAGCACCGTGCATTCCTCTCTTTCCAGATCTCCCAGGCGATGATGGCGAAGAGGGAATCCGCTCCATCCCTTTTGGTTCCATGCCATCTCTCTCTCCATCGGTCCCACCACCGCTCGATGGACGGGGCTCCAATCCCTGTTGTGTCCGCGCGGCCGTCTGTGGTGGCCCACCACACTGGCGGGAGAAGGAGCACTCTGCGATGATGTGGTCGATCGTTTCTGGTTCTTGATCGCAGAGATAGCAAATGCCGCCACCGTTCGCCTGTAGTCCGTGCCTGTGTCGCCTGTCCGCCGTCCAGTGCCACCTGCGGATGGCCAGCCAGAGGAAGATCCTGACCCTGAGTGGTGCCCATGTCTTCCAGATCCTCTTGCAGCCTGGTATGGGGTGCGAACCCGCAAGGAGTGCCCTATAGGCCGATTTGGCGGTGTATTTTCCGTCCGCTGTCCATCTCCAGATGACCCGGTCCTCCGCCGTGGTGAGCGCGACTTGGTCGATCCGGTGCCAAAGGTTGAGGTAGTCCCTGGCTGCTGCGACGGATAACCCCCTGGAGATTTGACGCACCCAGGTTCTGCCTGAGTGTCCCCACTGCAGCCCCTCGGCCACTGTGGTCTCCCTTATCTCCCTAGCACCGACGTGGCAGAGTAGTAGCGGTGCGATGTCGGCCACCGAGAGACCGTCAATCCATCTCGCGGACCAGAATAGGGTTGTCCTACCGTTGCCGAGGACCGTGACCGTGGAGGCTCGGAAGAAGTCATGCACCTCCCTGGTCACCTTGATCTCCAGCTGCGACCAGGCGCGGTCTTCGTCTCCCTGCTGCAGCCAGAGCCATCTTGACTGCAGGGCTATGGAAGTGCGCCTGAGGTCTGGAATCCCGAGCCCCCCCAGGTCGGTTGGACGACAAGCGGCGGGCCACGCAACCATACACTTCCCTCTGACGTCGCCGTCCTTCCCAGTCCAGAAGAATCTTGCGATGATCGTTAATCTCTTCGATCACCCAAGGGGGCAGGCCGTCCGCGATGATGGTGTAGATAGGGATCGCGGAGAGGACGGACTTGACCCAGATGAGGCGGCCGCTCCTAGCCATTAGCGGGCCGTGGCACGCCGGAAGGCGGGCCGCCACTTTGTCAATGGCGGTCTGGTATGTAGCCTTGGGGATCTTCTTGGTACTCAAGGGCAAGCCCAGGTAGGTGATTGGGAACTCAGAGATTTTACAGCCAATGATGTTTTGTATGGGCCGCAAGTCGATATCCGGGGCGAAGATTGGCGTGATGGAGCACTTGGCGAGGTTTGTCCGCAACCCCGACGCGACCCCGAACGTCTGCAGGATCATCTTGAGGGCCCTTGCCTCTGGCACACTAGGGTGCATGAAGATGATGACGTCGTCGGCGTAGAGGCTGCAGTGGTGCTTGATGGCGGGCGTCCCGATGGGCTGGAGCAGCTGGCCCTCGGCCGCTGTCACCATCAGCCTAGCGAACACCTCCATGACAATGATGAATAGCATTGGCGAGAGAGAGTCCCCCTGTCTCACTCCGCGTCGGTGCTTGATCGACCTCCCCGGTCGACCGTTAACCAGGATGCGGGAGGAGGCAGTGGACAGAAGCGTCGCTATCCATCGTCTCCAGTGGTCGCCGAACCCGAAAGCGCGAAGGGCGTCTAGCAGGAACGGCCATGACACCGTGTCGAAGGCCTTGGAGATGTCCAGCTTAAGCAGTGCCTTTGTGATTTTCTTCTTCCTGAGGTGTACTGCCGCGCGCTGGACGAACTTGAAGTTGTCGTGGATTGTCCTCTCCCTGATGAAGGCGTTTTGGTTGGGCGAGATGATTTCCTTGAGTCTCGGTGCCAGCCTTGTCGCCAACAGCTTGGACGCAAGCTTGCCGAAGCTGTGGATCATCGTGATCGGCCTGTAGTCTGCTGGGGAGGCCGCGTCCGCCTTCTTAGGCAAGAGTACCACGAGGGCGTTGTTGAGGCTGCGGAAGTGTGAGCAGTCGCCGAAAAACAGGCCATTTAGGGCAGCCAAGACATCATCTTTGATGGTCGCCCATGCTGACTTGTAGAAGGCCCCCGTGAAGCCGTCGGGACCCGGCGCTCTGTCGGACGGCATATCGCGCACGACCCTCACCACCTCCTCCCCTGAGAATGGGAGGTCAAGTACGGACATGTCCATTGGGGTGATGCCTAGGGAGGCGAAGTCGGTGGAGACTCCCCCCTGGCCGTCAACGCCGAAGACCCCCTTGAAGTGCCTGTAGATGGTCTCTTCCACGTCCTGAGCGCCAGTGCAGGCCACACCGTCTTCCCTCCTGAGGCGGTAGATTCCATTCTTGCGTTTCCTCCCCCGGGCAAGAAGATGGAAGTACTTCGTGTTGGCGTCCCCATCCGCTAGAAACCGAATCCGCGATCTCTGTCGGGCAATTGTTCGCTCCAGTGATGCGAGGCCCAGGCATTTTTGCTTCAGGTCCTTGCGCACTGTGTGCTCCTCATCCGTGAGCTGCCTGTGGTCCGATGCCTGGTCGAACCGCAGAATGAAGGCGTGCGCCATGAGCAGCTGCTCCCGAACATTCCCTATGCTCAGGGCCGCCCAGCGCTGCAGCTCGGACTTTAGGTTCCTGAAGAGTGCGTCGAGGCGGCGTAGCGGGTCGGTGATTCCAGGGGAGCATGTCCATCCCCTTATGACGGCCTCCTGGTACCCCTTGCACTTCGGCCAGTAAGACTCAAAGTGGAACCTAGGCGTGGAGTGGATGGACATGTTCGTCTGGAGCAGTATCGGGCAGTGGTCGGAGACGTCCGACGAGAGGGCCTGTAGGTGGCAGTCTGGGTGCATCGACTCCCAGTCGAGTGACACCAGCGCCCGGTCCAGCCGCACTAGAGTGGGCGACCTCCTCTCGTTGCTCCAGGTGTAGCGCCTCCCGTGCAAGTGGATGTCGAGGAGCTCCAAGTCTGCCACGGTCTGACGGAAGCGACTCATGTTTCGCCTGTTGATGGGCCCATTGCTTTTGTCCGCCTCGTCGAGGATGAGGTTGAACTCGCCGATGATGGCCCACGGCCCCTGACAAGTGTCCCTGATAGCCGCCAGCTCCTCGAGGAAGAGCTCCTTGTCGCCGTCGTCCTGTGGGCCGTACACCACTGTGAGCCACCAGGGCCCCCGCCCCGAGTCTCCAACAGTGTGTACGCGTACCGTCGCCGAGTAGCAGCCGATGTGCACGTCATCGAGCTGAATGTCTGGTCGTCTCCCTGCAAGAAGTATCCCTCCCCGGGTACCATTTGCAGGAACGAAGGCGTAGTCAACAAAGTCCATTCCTAACAATGAGGATACAAGAAATTGTGGTATAGAGTGGAGCTTTGTCTCTACAATACAAGCAATGTGGGGTCTCTCGTTCTGCACCATCGTGCGAACGGCGTCACGCCGGGCACTAGAGTTTAGCCCCCGCGCGTTCCAGCATACAATGGTTGTATTATCCATTACACATTACATTCTAAGATGGTGACCGGCGCTCAAGCGCGGCCCCCGGCTCCCGCGGCGCCTCCGCGGTCGCTGCTGTCGGTCCTCGTCTGCGAGCAGCTCCTGCAAGGCCCGTGCATCCCCGGTCTGCCCTCAAACATCGCGTCCAGCTTCAGCTGCCCCCTCCTCGGTCGGCCGTGACTCGATGAACCCCATCTTCTGCATGGCGATGATCTCGCCTCTCTTACATGGGCGTCTTTGATAGTATAAATTATATACTCTGAAGTATTTGCTATACTGAATGGGAATACATAAAAACAAAAAGCTTAGATAATGTTTTTTTTGAAATTGATGATCATTTGACTTGCTTGGACAAAGCCACGATATGTAGACGGAGTACTATTCTTTTGCACGGAAGTTAATGAAAGACCAGAATTGGAATAGTCCTAGAATAAGGCATCAGTTATCGAACGGGAAACAATTTCCAGACAAATAAGGTATACATCCGGTCTGTGTATATATAACAAAAAAGGTCGTCTTCTCCGTTCACCAAAAATTACGCGTGATGGAGACAGACAAGTGGTTGACGCTTCCGGACGATCTACTCGTCGACATCTTCCGCCGCCTAATGACCACCGCGATCATCCGATGCGCCTGCGCATGCCGACCGTGGCGGCGCACCATCATCAATAACGCCTCGTGCCTCCGGTCTCGTCCTGACCGCTTTCATCCCGACGTCCTCCTCGGCTTCTTGGAGTTGGACAAAGACTCGCGCTCTCCAAGGCGGCTGCAGTACGTTCCGGCGTCGAACACTAGTCCTTTCACGCCGGCGGCCGGCGGTGTCGGTGTCGGTGTCTGTGTCGACGGCAGGCTGTACAACAACCTCTGGTCGTCACGCGACGGGTTCCTACTACTCGGAGAAAACACGGGCCATAATAGTCTCTGCCTATGTTCCGCCCTGACCGGAGCCTGCAAGGTCCTGCCCGCCGCGTCATTATTCGGTATTCATTTCGTTGGATGCATGTACGTGTTGGCCACCGCCAACGATTTCGACGACGACTCGGCGTCTAACATCGGCGACGAGACGGCGCTGTGGATACTCGCCGTGAAGTGGCTACGAGACTCCAAGGAGGGCATGGTCTACCAGATCTACTCCTCCACGTCCGGCGCGTGGGGGCCGGTCAAATGCTCCCCGAAGTTCCCGGAGTACGTGGCCCATGTCTACACCAAGCATAGCAGTTCAGACGGCAGCGGGGTGGTCGTCTGCCATGGAGCCGTCAGCTGGTTCGTCCAGCTGTTTCCTGCTCCTGACGTCCCGAACAGAAGAACGCGCACATGCATCTTCTCCGTGGACCTGCGCACTGAACGGACATGGATCACAGAGATGCCGATCCCGTCAACTGATCGAGGCGTCCTGGCGGTGTCGGAGGACGGGCAGCTATCTCTGGTAAAGATGCTGCCTTATTCATACCAGAAGATGGAGGTTTGGGTTCTCGTCGGCGACGACCAGTGGACGCACCGGCGGACGATCAACGTCGTGCATAAGCTCTTCCCGAATTGCCCGAGCATGTGGCACATGAGTGTGTCTGGTTTCTGCCCCAGGAGCGGTTACTTGTTTGGCACCGGCATCAGGGCGGACGACTGGGACCTCCTCCACCTCTTCCTCATCGGCGTCGACGGGAGGTCGCCCCGGCTGATCGGAACAGTCAACTCCAACAACGTTCCCACCACTAGGTTCCCGTATGAGATGGATTGGTCCGCGCACATATCAAAGATGAAGTATTTTTAGCTTCTGGCTACTACAAGTGAACTAGCAAACTATAAACTAACAATTTGTTGGATGGATTCTGCAACACCCTAAAACTGATTATTATATATATGAATCAGAAAAATATATGGTTTTGTTCACATAAGTTGATGCATTAAACTATGTTTTCTATACACGTGAAAGTTTGTGAATAAGACCGTGGCAACACTGACGGACTATGCGGAGTCTCACCGGCACTCCAAAAAACAGGATGACATTTATATTGCTTCATACAAGTTTAGTTGTATTTATACTACATTCCTTATGACACACTAGTCCATCAACCCGTGCTCTCGCACGGGTTAAAATCTTATAAGATATAACTTTTATTATATTTCCATTTATAGCTGTTTGTAATGTAAAACGTATCTATACTTTGTGGTTGTATAGTTATTTTTTGCAATACAATATATTGATAATTTTTATGTAGATTTATATTGTCATAAGTGGTAATTTAAATGTAAATTCAAGGGGGCCCATATATTACGTATCTAATGCCAGTGGGTAATTTAAATAAAGATTCTTGGGTTACCTTATATTGATTTACACATTCATAGAGGTAGGTAATTTATTTAGAAATAGCGTAGATCCTATTTTTATTATGCACAATTGGTGGCCGGATGCTTGTAAACAATTGCCTGATGCTTGTGAACTTGTATTTTATTTATAAAAATAGCGTAGATCCTATTGTTATATGTTATTATTTTGTACCTTTGTGTTCCATCATGAACCTATATTTTAAACTCAACTTTTAGTCTTAGCATTTCTTTTTATTCACATATTTAGCTGTTTCACCAAGTACAACGACACTATCACATATTTTTATTTGTAGTAGCACTACTTATAAAATACATAGTGCTTAAAACAAAAATATCAATATTGATATGACATTTTATTTCAGCCAAAATTTACGAAAGGTTCTAAGAATAACAACTTAAATAAAAAAAATTTTATGGATATTAAATTATTTTCTTGATAGTTTTATTTTAATTTATATGTAGGTTTAAGACATAGTTTTCTATTTTCTTTTAGGTTGGCTGATGTGTACAAATTATGTGTGACAACTAATATTTTACATTTTCTTCATAATTGCGTATATTGGTAGTTTCAATATAAACGTCTGTGTTACCTTGTATTATCTTTCCAGATGGTTATTTTGAATTATCTTTTGTGATGTTAGAGATGTATAATTGAGATGAAAAGTTAGGGAGTTATTTTGAATTGTCTTTTACTATCGAGCAAGTCGGTAATTTAGGTTCAATTTTAGTTGATTAAATTTTAAATTATTTCTCATAATAATAGAACTAGAGTTCGAAGAAAAGCCTACCTTAGGCCAACACCTCTTGGCTAGAAAAGCTGAGCAAAAACATACCTACGTCACCAACAACATCATCCTCGACCCTACTGACATCAGGCACGCTAAAACCATCGACATCACCATTATCGGTGCCCAAACCAAATCAGATCGAGACATCATCCCCAATAATCCTATTGTGTGGAGAAACAAGAGGCTGGAACTGTGTCCGACAACGCCTCCGCCAACAACAATATGGCAGAATCGCCATTATCTCAAACCACAAAGATGGTCAAAGAGGTTACAAACGAGTCCCTCAAATCACCCTCAACACCACAGTTGTTCCTGCTCCTGTTTCCAACTCAGCTTGTGAACAAGAACAAAGATGTCGACCCCAAAGACAATGACAACAGCACGTTGCAACATGGCGTCCACGACAACAGCAAGGATTCGCACCCCAAGCGGATCGCCAACATCAGTTCAATCAGCCAATCTGGACGAGAGCTGCACTTGCTACCATACTCTGGGATTGCAAATGGGCTCGTGCTTAGTCAAACGGTTGCACACCCAAAACAAACAGAACACCACCTTCAACAATTGAGAATAAAAAAACAGGTAACATTTATGGCACACCTCCAATTTGTGCACCCTCATCAAGCAACAGATCAAGAAGTGGCACCAGATACAACGCCACCCTATATCCAGTAGTGCAGTAACTACCATCTTCTGGCCCCGTACCTAGGTGTGTCTAGCATCTTGGGATGAAAGGACGAGAGTGAGTTGGTGGTCATCAACGCTGCCAGTCTGCCACAATCTAATTCATCCATGCCCAGAGTAGTTTGATGAGGAGGCCAGCTCAACACGATGCCAGAAGCAGCTAATCTACGTGAAGCAAGATAAAGACATCGTTGGCACAGGAACAAGCAGGCCATTGGTTCCACTACAGCACGACATACGGCATCTATGACGTCTACATCCACGCTGGCATCGACTGACTGGACTTGCGGAGTAAAGGTATTGGAACCCTGCTAGATCCCATAGTTACAATTTTATTTCTCTTAGTCTCATATGATGTACGACGTTCGGCCATTTTGCAAGAGCACATATTACAATGTAATTCACCTATGATACATGACATACTAATTTTATAGTAAAACTTATGTGAGATCATATCAAGAAAATAATTATGAAAAAACAAAGAAAGAGTTACTAGAGTCATGTATAATCCTTATTGATCCTTCTTGACCACTAGATGTATTTTCTGTTTTAATTTTAGTGTCCTCGAATTAGTTCGAACAAATAAATCTTGATATAATCCTTATTTTATACCTTTTTTCTTTAATATTAATGTCATTGGGTTTTATTTTGGCATGGTTAGTCAAACTCAAGTGAGATTTCCTCCAGGAAATAATTATGAAAAATAAAAACAAGAGTCACTAGAGTATTTGGGATAAACCTTGATTGTGGTGAACAAATAAGCCATTATACTATCCTTATTAACCATTAGGTATGATTTCCATTCTAATTTTAATATCCTTGGAGTATTTCAGACAAATAAGTCTAGATATAATATTTATTGACCATCATGAATATCTTTTTGTTCATGTCAATGATAATGTCAATGGGTTACATCAAGTTTACATCCTAATGATGCTAAACGATTAGGGGAAAATTATCCATGAAGATATCAGAAAATCCTATACATGGAAAAGCTCAAACTACCAAAATTATAAGAGATAATTGAACTAATCCGATAATTAAATTATCCACCTCTTTTAATATGAAAATACTACTTTGAGTTTGCATCAAATTTTCCATACATGAAATTATGAAAATTAATGTAAATAAACATATGAACCTATATATTTTGTATCAAAACTTGAAATACACAGTTTGGTCACTATTAAGTTAAACAATGCACAAAGCTATGTTCTAGCGCATAGACCAACAAAACATGCATACATTAGAATAAATAATAATAATTTTATAAGGCTATACTAATACTCCTAGTAATCAATTTTGTAAGTCATTATCTCAAAAAAATGTTTAAATCTTTTGATTGAAACTTAAATTGTTTTTAATAAAAATAAAAATATGATATAATAAATTCAAGATCTTGAGTGCCATGGTGGATATCGAATTATTTATGCCATTGTAAAAAAATAGAATAAACAATATAATATGCTTTAAAATCTAGATTTTCATGATAAGTCACATCAAAGAATGAAATAAAAGTTTATATACTTTAAATTTATGTTTGAACCAAATACATATCATGCTGAAAAAAGCACTCACAAAAGACAAAACCACTTGATTTAAAAAGACAGAACCGTAATTTAATACAAAAAATCTAAAACATTGTGGCATCAAATCAATATACTATAATCACCATTATAGATAATAGTCATTCTATGTGAGCAATTAACAAGATTAAGATGTATGAAAAAACTAAAATTAAAGAGTGTAGCTAAAGCCGTCATAGTTTAAGCAAATTAATTATCAAGTAAATGTACGTTGGAGATACACAAAACTGCTATGTAATAAACAATAGATAGATAAAGATTATAGAGTACCTATGATATCTATTATTCAAGAACATTAGCAAATGCAAAAATACTTATATAAATAATTATCAACTAAATGTGGGAGAGCACGAGTTGATGGACTAGTTCCACAAAAAGGGCGACGATGAATGGTGTCGCCTATACTTCATGCCTCGACTCAGCCTCAACCAGCATTATGCAGCTTGGATTCGACGCTCCAGCCACATAGCAGCCTTCGACCTCGAGAGCGAAGAGTAGAAGATAATCAATGGACCAACATTCGGGATCAAAGGGGATCCATGGGAAGTTACCCTTACCGAGCTCAAAGGAAGATTGGTATGAATTATTGTCTGCCAATGTATGTCTACGCAAGTGTATGGGCGAAGTACTATACTACGATAAATATTCCCCAAACCTGGCAGTTGACTAAGCAATTGGGAGCTTGATGATGGCACTAGTGAACAAGATTGATAATATGTAAAAACAAGAATAGTTGTCATCGTTGGGTTTTTCTTGTTTTCTACTGCTATAGCACAAAGATGTTTACAACGATCATCGACACAGCAAGTGATGCAATGGTATTGTTCACTGCAAGCCTTCTAGCTTGACATATAACCGTGGAAACCAACTGGGAGGAATCAAATATATGTGTAAGCACCATACTATGGTAACTAGCTTTTGGTGCAGATGAGGGTAGACAATATTTGTGTGTGCAATGAGATAATCATTCTAAGTGACCAACTCCCATGACAATATTTGTGTTATGAGGTAGTCCGATGATAAAGGAATGTTTTTTTAGCTGTAGCCTAACAAATTGAGACTCCGTCGTAGGGATGCAAGTGGCATAGCTCAAAGAATCCATTCATTCTGTGTGCTTCTTCGGTCGTCATAGTTTCTCCTCTTATAAAAAAACAAAATAATTCTAAAATCATGCTAAATTTAGAGTTTATATAGGATGCATAATGAAGAAGCCATTTTAATTGGACTGGTACGTCAAAGTCAGTTGTATATTTTAAATCAAAATTCATCAAAGCCAACTGCTTTTTGGAATATTTGAACTTTAGGATATTGATGATGTAATTATGAAAAATCAAAGGAAACTGGACACGAATTTACATAAGTTGGATTATACAACTTTGAGTATATGACGAAACTAAAATTGTTTATAACTTAAAATGGGGGTCTTGTTCCATAAACCCCTGGTCCTGTCCGTACTCTGGTTGAGTCCGTGGTTGAGGCAGGCCACAGTTGCTGTATAGTCGGAGGAAAGGTTTCAAGGCAGGCCGTGGATGTTGGGCTACGGCCGTGCCGTGGGGCACCTTGTGTATTTGCCCCCCGGTACAATATGTTTCAGTAGCAGTTTTTAATATTTCTCTCCAATCACTTTAAGGTTATAATATTAACTAAAATTTCTCTCCACTGAGACTAGCATAAATACGTTGCAAGGTAATTAATTTTCCAATAGGTTTACTAATTTACACATTCTCTATTACAACTGATTTTTATTAGCTGTGTCCGTCGTTTGCCGTCAATTGTTGTATCATTGGAATATGGAAACGGATCGGACTCGGTAAACTGACCCGACCGGTGTACATATCTAAGAAAATATATAGTAATTTTATCTCTGGCCGGAGGGCTGTCTGTTCATATCTCAGCGCTGTTGCGTCGTTGGAATTTGGAAGCGGATCAGAGTCCGTATTCTACTTGAACTCAACTGACGTTCTCATATCTCGCAACATAATTCCATCTCCGGCCGGAGCACACGCTAATGGAAACGAAACGAACAAGGCATGACGGCGGCGTGTCGCTCCCAGAGGACATCGACGTCCTAGCCAGGCTGCCGGCCAAGACCCTATGCCGGTTCCGGTGCGTGTGCAAGGGGTGGCGCAACCTCATCTCCGAGCCTGCCTTGGTGGCCGCACAGAGATCTCGCGCTGCCAATCCGCACCTCGTCGGCGTGTTTCTAGGTCCCCGCTGTCGGCTGGAGGTGCGGGTGATCGACATGGCCGGCAACGTCGTCAAGGCGTTCCAGATCACGAGGAGCACACCGTTGCCATCATTGCTGCACACGCGGCAGGACCTCATCTGGGCTTGCGATGGATACACGCGGCACTGTGGCATGATCATTGATCCTGCAGCTGGGCGAGCGTGCGAAGCCTTTCGCACGACGACAATTCCAACTCATTGCACCACGACCTACACCTACTCCACGAGGTTTGGCCGTGCTACTCCATCTGGTGACTTCAAGATCGTCCGACTGCACAAACCAGTCCAGATGGATGACCAAGGCGACACTGGCCACCACCTCTGCGAGGTTGCCACGATCATGGACGACAGTTGTCATGGCACAGCCGAACCGTTGACATGGAGGCAAAAGTCGCCGCCGCCTTTTGTTATCACAGGTTGGTGGTGTGAACACTGCGCTGTTGTCAATGGGGTCATCTACTTCGTTCATGAGCTCGATATTGATGGTGACGTTAGTGAAGATGATGATGCCGCTCCGAACTTGAACCACCGCATAGTCGCTTTTGACCTCGACAGCGAAGAGTGGAAGGCGGAGGTGATTAATGGCCCCGAATTGGGGATATGAAGAATGGGGACATGTGGTCCACGGCTATAGTCGAGCTCAATGGAACCTTAGCTTTCGTTCATGAGGTAATCGTCAACAGGTACACGAATACAAGCATATGGCTCTTAACTGATCCTGACAATAGTGTATGGGTCAAGAAGCATATGATACCAATGCCCAAGAATCAAATGCGACCTGGTAAGCCATTGGGTGCTTTAGTGGATGGCAGAATATTATTCTTGTCGAGAATTTCAGAGAATGATGAAACATGGCAAAATATTGTTCTAATCTATGACCCTTGCACAAAGGCATTTACAGACTTCATGGAGATGGCAGAGGAGTTCACATTTACATTGGTCTTTTACACTGGGAGCCTCCTATCTTGACAGTTCTAATTAACTGTCGCAAGTAATCGAAAATGTATGAATTTATCCTGGTGATTCTAATGTGGAAGTCCGATTAAAAGTACTCCGATGTTGTAAAAGATTCATAACACTTCTTAATTTGGAAATGTAATTCAGATTTCATTGCTTTCACATGGAAAATCGTTCTTGTCTTCAATTTTTTATAAATACTGGCGATGCATTTCGTGCTCATATTTTGTTTTCAGTTGGAGGAAAAAAGAATAAAAATTACATGGTGCTGGTCACATCTTGCAAGAATTATTTAAAAATCTGTGTTGTATATATGTGAATGTTGAATCTCTTCTCTATCTATATCTATATAAACTTAAAAAAAAATACTTAGGGGTATCGTCTGCATTGCCCTGCATCACCTCATCTTCCTGTGATCCATGGGACCGACTCTCACATCTCGTAAGGATCAAGGAGTCTCGGAAAAAACATGGATGGAGTATAAAAACATGAAAGGGAATCATCTGTGTGCACGCAATCATCACATGTTGGTGTTGGAATTTCAGGGTCAGGGACATGGGTTTCCGTAGTGCTCAATGCCAGTAGACATAGAAGGTGGAGGAGCTTGACGGTAATGACCGTTGGACCAGCGGGGTCACTACCAAGCAAATTGTGCTGGACATCTGATTGTCCAGGGCTGGCGGCAGGGGTGATGAGTCAGAACTTGCCCTTCAAATGAGATTAGCAGAGGGCAAGGTGGTGTGGCGATCAGCTCGGCTGGCAGGCAAGGTAGACATGGTTGAGGCAGGCGAGAAACGATTGGATTGAGAGTGAGAAAGACGATGGGGTCAGGACTGCACGTTAACACACTCCATTTGTTTATCTAATCTCCAATGGATTTCAAGTTTTGTTTCACCATCACTTGATTGGTTTCATTCACGGGCAGAGCTATAGTCATCACAATGAATGCAGCGCCACCCACACGAAATTAAAAGATATTATTTTTTCACAATATTTGCACCATCATATTATATATCGTTGTCACCACAGAGGCATGTGCACCATCAGATTTGCTGTAGCTCTGCCCCTGGTTTCATTCTTGTGAAAGTAATTACCATGACGTTCTCTCTTTATTACATATTTCAGGTGTATAATCAGATATAAGTGTGATATATGTATAAGCAAAAAATGGTTTCCTCTTTGTGTCTTTGTGTTAGTATTGAAAAACTTATGTTCCATGCAATGCACTAGCACCATGTATTTTCCGTATGTTACCAGAACCATGTATCACTTTTTCCTCCAAGTGAAAAAAAAAAAAACAAGAGCACGAAATGCAGCGATTATATTTTAAACATTGAAGTCAAGAACTATTTTCCATGTAAAGGCAATCAGATCTGAGTTACGTTTCTGTTAACATTGGATTTTGGTAAGAAGGATGACAGGTGGACCCACATACGGCAAGAAGGGGATTCGACAAATGTGCGAGCGGTTGGCTAAATCTCGATGTTTCGGCAAATGCTCGTGCGGTCGGCTATTTTCAAATGAGCAACGATCCCATTCGGGAAGCAGAAGATGGCAAGTAGAGCTGACCGGAAGAAAGGAAAAGTTGTAATAATAAAAGACTCCGAGGAGTATTAGAGTTAGGGGTTTTAGTTTCCAAAATTTATTTAGTAAATCGTAGTCTTCTAGGACTCATATCTCGTCCGGAGAATAAATATTAACCCCCAACCATTGTAATAGAGATACACAATCAAATCAATACAATCGGCCCCGTGCCAAGTTTTGAGTCCTTTTCGTCGTGTCGTCGAGTTCTCCAAGAGAAATCATCGATCCGTCGACCTCCGTAAGTATCGACAACCTTGCTATCATGTCTAGTATCATGCGGTGGATTTAGATCGTGATGCAAGTAGTCTCGTTATTTTTGCTTAAGTCATGCGGTAGATTTAAGCTTGACGATGAGAGGTTTTTGCTTATGTCTTGTATCGTGCGGCAGATTAAGTCATGGGTAAAAATAGTTATCAGGCTCTATTAGATTTGGCAAGATCTAATTGATTCTTTAAGTTATCATGTGTTGCACGTAGTTATTTATTTGTAACACTGTTTTGCCCGACCTAGATTGATACTTTTCCGCTCTTGAAGGTCTTTTTTTTATTCATTGTTAAGTAGATTATAAGCTTGTATAGCCGAATTAGATCAATCAAGGTTGTTACATGTTGTGCGTTCATACATGTCAGAATGTTTAGATCTTAAACAAAGCTAGGTATCGTGCAGCAGATATAGGTTTTGTTTAGTTCTAAATCGTGACGGCTTGCTTGTTCCTTCTTCATGGATCCCGATTCGGCAAGCTTGCTGAAGATGGTTGTGCTTACGCGAGTATTAGATATCTATAGATCTATTAGAATTTGTACTCATGAGTTAACTATCCATACTTTATTGTGTTTTGATGATGCTATTAGCTTAAGATACAGTTTTGTGATGCTCAATGATTCAATCTGTTCAAACATGTCTTTGCATACGCGTATTTGGCAATCAACGTCTTTTACATAATTCATCCGGTATTAGCCGAATGACTTGCAAACATGATTGGCAGACAGCTTCTATAGGTGTATGTCGTCGTAAGTGGCTTCAGGGCCGTAAATATGGAACTGTCTGGTCTCACCCGACATGTTCCAGTTTTGTTCTCACAGTTTTATACCTTGTCGATTTTCATGTCAAATCAACTGGCACATCTTCGGATTCCAAACCGTCCGGGCACCCGATTGAAGCCACGCTTTCCGGCTTGCTGTGTGTGAGACACAGTGCGCCACATTTTGTGTCAACAGTTTCCAAATGAAAAACCTATCGCTGTGATGAAACTTCTACAACTATCAGAGTAAATTTAACCTGACTTCGACATTAAAATCAACAGGGTAAGTATATTCACTTCGAGTTCTCCTTAGTGTTATTTGTGTCAACATAGGAGACTCCCCATGTAGAAGGACAATGTATACCATAACCCCTCTGCCATCTCTATAGCGCCTTTGTGCTAGGGTCTTAGAATATAATAATATCTCGAGGCGGACGACACCGTGTTTCTTCATCGGCTCACACGCTCGATAACATTAATATTCCACCATCCAACAAGGCACCAAACGGCTTAATTAGCAGGTTTTTAGCTGATTCTTGTGCACCATATGAGCAAGGCACCATAATAGCGCAACAAAATAACGATGGTGTGATGCGAGGAGACAACAGCGAGGTCAGGCAAAGGAAGGACCTTGCATCCAGACGAGACGACGACATGGGCGTGGCTGCCAAGTTGTTGGGGCGTGTGGCGCCTGGGCTCCGTCGTGTGGACTTGCAAGGCTGCGGGGACGCCGTCACGTGGAGTTGCCGGGGCTTTGTTTGCTCCGGGTGTTGTAACCGTCAGCCCGTCAGGTGGACGAAGTTGGTTCTTGGAGGCAGCCTCGGGTGCGAGGATGAGGCCTCATGACTTCAGGTCCGGGCCCGGAGATAAGGATGAGGAATAAAAGAAAAATATAAAAAGAAACAACAAAGAAAATAAAAGATAGTATGGACATTTTACAGTTTTCATCAACTATCATAAGGCTCTATTTAACCAATCGTTTCATGAAAACAGCTTCATCTCAGTCACTGGAGCTGCTCAATGAAGCTGAAGTCTAAAAAAGAAAGATGCTTCAGTAGAGAAATTGCTCATTGATTAATTGGGTGCTATTGGCCTCAACTTTAACAAGAATTGTACGACGAGGTGTTTATGCACTATGTCAATTAACTGGTATGAACTGTGTTCCATTACATTGTTGATTATTTGATGCTATAATCAGAAGTGGATGTTAAAATTTGCTCCCCTGGCCCTTTGTGTTTTTAAGAGAGTGCCTGTGTGCTATGTTATCGATGCAATTGATTACAAATAGAAGAAATATATTGAATCAAAATTATTTATATATACATTTTGAGCATAGTGTTTTTTTCGAAAACGTGCGTAGCACATGTCGTATTAAGAGAAGTTAGAGTTTGTTTACAATCCGCCCGTACAAAGCGAGAAGCCTGGCACGACGCGGACAACACACACCGCCGGCTTTAACGGCGCAGCTTAGAGTGTTGTAGTTCTAGGCTAACAAATATTTGCCACAAGGTAGAGGCGCGACTCCTTCCAGATGCAGATGCACCACTGTAGTCCGAAGGCTCTCAGGCTAGACTGCCGACGGCGCGACGTGCGCCCGACGGCCGCCGCGCTTGGGGAAGAGGATGGACAGGGCCTGCTTCCTTGCTGAAAGGCTCACCGCCCTGTAGGCCTTCTGGAATTCTTCATGCACGTCCTTGATGGGAACGCTGTTTATCGGCCTACCGGTCCACTTGCTCAGTAGCACACGCTTCGCCTGCAGGTCTGGCTTGGGTTCACGAAAGGGTGCTTTGGCCACGAGCCGCACACTCCTGCGGGGCATCCAATCTTCGTCCACACCGTCAGCTCCGCGTGGCACGTGTGCGAAGGGGGTTTGGAGGATCGGCTCGTCGAGAGGTAGGCTTAGGGAGGCGATGAAGGCCGCCGCCTCCTCAGCCGCTCCCAATGGCGCCCCTCCATCCCCAGCCAGGCCCGCAGCGTCCCGTGCGGAAGCGTCCACCGGGGGCGCCGCGTCGCCGACGTGGAAGTTCATGTCCGCGGCTGCGACGGTCGATGCCGAGTCGGGCACCATCGGCGCCACCTGCTGAAAGCCTGGTGTCCCCACCTCCCTGCTCACGAGAAGGGTGGCGGCCGCTAGTGCAGTAGCCGGCCCGGGTGACGGGGCGGCCGGCCGGAACTCGCCCTCCTCCCAGACCGCCTCGGCCACCAGCACCGAGTCCACCGAGTCCGAAGGCGCCTCTTCCGGAGTCGAGGTGCCCGTTGTGATGGGTGGTGCCGGCTGCGGCGCACACGGGCGGCATTCCTGTCGCGGCTTCATCTTGCGGTCGACCCTGTGGCGACTGGCGCGTCGCCCTGTACTCCGTGGCCGGCGCGGCCGGTTCGGCCCCGGCGCCAAGGTTCCCGAAGCAGAGTCGGCGGCTGTCGTCGCCCCGGCCCGCAGCTGCTGGACCGGCGGTACTCGACGGTCGGCTGCCACGTCACCCTCCCGGTGTCGGGCCATGACCTCCGCGAAGGTCGGCGCGATGCTGTCCCCGCGCTTCTGGTTCGGGCAGTAGATGATGAAGCCCTCGAGGTAGCGTCGGACCTGCAGCTCCCCCGCCTGGATCCCGATGACCATCGCAACCGCCGCCTGAACGTCGGCGATAGCCACCCCAGTGCCGTGCTCGGTGGCGACGCCGACGTCAACACCCGAGGAGGGCGGGGGCGTTGGTTCCGATCCGTGCGCACCTACGCATTGCAGCCATCCTGGTCTAGAGGGGAAGCCCGACGGTTAGGGCCGAGCCTCCTCGACGCCGGGAGCCGTGTCTCCGGGACCGGACCGAGTCTCCGATGGGCTGGCGCGCGAGAGTTGGCCACCGGGCCGAGCCGCCACCGGGCCGGAGCCCTCGGCTCCGGAGACGGCCCGAGACGTCGGTGCGCGGTGGTCCTGGTGGCTGCTGCTGTCGAGGTACTGGCGGCCTCCCGGCGCCCTCAGCGGCGCTGCCTACGCCGGCGCCGCAGCGCGCCCCTGCCGGTGCCGTGGGCATGGCCACCGGGTGCCGCAGCCCCGACCATGGCTGAGGACTCCCCATCCTCAAGGCCAAGGGTCGGGGGCGTGTTGGAGAAGGCGGTTGCCGGCGCGCCGTGCCCGGTAAGGAGCGCCGCCACAGGTGCCGAGCCACCGTCAGGCGACAGCGGCATTCCGTAGAGCACCTTGGGGGCGGCGTTCGCATCCTTGGTCTCCACGACCCGAGGACCGGCGTAGTGCACCCTCATTGGCAGTGGAACTCGGCGAAAGACAATGCTAGTCAGCGAGGACGGGGCGTCGTCGTCATCCGAGCAGTCCTCCAGCTCCCCGTCGGCCCACCGCTCAGCCTTGCCCCGGCCGGCCGAAGGAGGCGGCGGGGAGGGGAACAAAGGCCTCGCATCTGGAGAGAGGGGCTTGCCTGTGGAGCCGGCGGGTGGAGCGTGCTTGGCGGTCAACTGCGGCGGTGGGGAGTAGCCCGAAGCGTCGGCACCCACGGCCGTCGCGGCCGGCGGCGCGCTGCCATCGGCGGGGGAGGCAGGGGAGGCTGAACCCTCGTCGGCGGCAACAGCCGCGGCCGGTGGCGCGATGCAGGGAGCGGCAGGGGTGGCGGCGGAGGCCACCTCCCCAGGGGCCAGCACGCTGGGCTCCAGCAGCAGCAAGGAAAGCGGCGCGTCCGCGACCTCGGCCTCCACAACGGGAGGCGGCTCTGTCTGGGCAGGGCCGACCAAGGCTGTTGGCGTCCTCGAGCCGCCGCGCGGCTCCCTGCATAGGTGAGGAGTGGAGAAAGGGCCTGGGCGGCCGGCGACGCCCGCGGCAGCCTTTCCCGGTGGCGGCGCGCCCTCCTTTGCGCCTGGCGGCGCGCCCACCTGTGCGCCCGGCGGCTGGGCGGGGGCGGCCGAGACCGGGGGCGGCCCCGAGCCGCCGCACGGCCCCCGGCACAGGTGAGGAGGGGAAGGAGGACGAGAGCGGCCGCCGGTGCCCGCAGCAGCCGTAACCGGCGGCGGCGGCGGAGGGCCCCCCTTTGCGCGCGACCGGGGGCGAGGAGGGGAGAAAACGAGGAGCTGAGGCGCGTGGGTGGCGGATCTGGGCGTGGAGGGTGGTGGGGAGGTGCCGGCGGCGCGCTGCCATCAGCGGGGAAGGCAGGGGACGCTGAACCCTCGTCGGCGGCGTTAGCCGCGGCCGGTGGCACGCTGCAGGGAGTGGCAGGGGTGGCGGCGGAGGCCACCTCCCCAGGGGCTGGCACGCTGGGCTGCAGCAGCAGCAAGGAGAGCGGCGCGTCCGCGACCTCGGCCTCCACAACGGGAGGCGGCTCTATCTGTGCGGGGCCGACCAAGGCTGTTGGCGTCCTCGAGCCGCCGCGCGGCTCCCTTCATAGGTGAGGAGTGGAGAAAGGGCCTGGGCGGCCGGCGACGCCCGCGGCAGCCTTTCTCGACGGCGGCGCACCCTCCTTTGCGCTGGTGGCGCGCCCACCTGTGCGCCCGGCGGCTGGGCGGGGGCGGCCGAGACCGGGGGCGGCCCCGAGCCGTCGCGCGGCCCCCGACACAGGTGAGGAGGGGAAGGAGGACGAGAGCGGCCACCGGTGCCCGCAGCAGCCGTGACCGGCAGCGGCGGCGGAGGGCCCCTCTTTGCGCGCGACCGGGGGTGAGGAGGGGAGAAAACGAGGAGCTAAGGCGCGTGGGTGGCGGATCTGGGCGTGGAGGGTGGTGGGGAGGTGCCGGCGGCGCGCTGCCATCAGCGGGGGAGGCAGGGGAGGCTGAACCCTCGTCGGCGGCGTCAGCCGCGTCCGGTGGCACGCTGCAGGGAGTGGCAGGGGTGGCGGCGGAGGCCACCTCCCCAGGGGCTGGTACGCTGGGCTGCTGCAGCAGCAAGGAGAGCGGCGCGTCCGCGACCTCGGCCTCCACAATGGGAGGCGGCTCTGTCTGTGCGGGGCCGACCAAGGCTGTTGGCGTCCTCGAGCCGCCGCGTGGCTCCCTGCATAGGTGAGGAGTGGAGAAAGGGCCTGGGCGGCCGGCGACGCCCGCGGCAGCCTTTCCCGGTGGCGGCGCGCCCTCCTTTGCGCCTGGCGGCGCGCCCACCTGTGCGCCCGGCGGCTGGGAGGGGGCGGCCGAGACCGGGGGCGGCCCCGAGCCGTCGCGCGGCCCCCGGCACTGGTGAGGAGGGGAAGGAGGACGAGAGCGGCCACCGGCGCCCGCAGCAGCCGTGACCGGCGGCGGCGGCGGAGGGCCCCTCTTTGCGCGTGACCGGGGGCGAGGAGGGGAGAAAACGAGGAGCTGAGGCGCGTGGGTGGCGGATCTGGGCGTGGAGGGTGGTGGGGAGGTGCCGGCGGGCGCCGGAGTCGGCCTGGCGGCCGGCGCCGCCAGCGGTGGCGGTGTGGAAGGGGCTAGGGGCTAGGGTTGGGGGAGACCACCAAAAATATAATCATGAAAAACCATTGCTTTCAAGACAAAACAAGACATAAATGCTACAACTTTCTTCCAGGTGGAACGCATGGACACTTTTGCTAGTGATCAAAAAAGAGTTACAGAAAGTTGTCTAGCCATGAACTACGCATGGAGGACGAAGTCATTGCCTTGCTTGAAGAGCAACTCCGGCAAACTCATCCTTTAAATTTTGCTTGCATCACCGAAGAGATACGGTAAGGATCGACGGCCCCTGGAGGTGTCTCGACTCCCGAGTCAAGAGCCGAGCCACTCTCGTCTTCCCCATCTCTCTCGACTCTCGTCGCCGGTGCTAGCGGCCTGCCAGCCCGCCGCCGCTCCCCTCCTGTCTCCTCTCCCTTTCTCCTCGCTCTGTCTCATCTCGTTTCCTTCCTCTTCTCAAATCTATAACCACAAGCGTAGGTGGAGGGCGTACGACGGCGGGATCCCGGTGTGGGTGGCGGCGGGATATAGCGTGGGCGATGGCAGTGGTGGTGGCGGAATCCCAATGGTGGCTGCTCCTGGATCCTCGCGCCCTCGCCGCGCTGCACACGCCTCCTCGACTCAGTCCGCCATCTCCCTTCTCTCTCCCCTCTCGATTTCTCCTAAAATGATATGGTTCTAGATCTAGGATTTGGGCAGTGATGGTTGCTGCTCTACAGCTGGCTTCTCAATAGATACTCGGCATCAATGATGATTGCTGCTCGCTGCTGCTTTTGGAATTCAACAAGTCTTATGCTAATTTTAGCAATCTAGTTTAGAGAAGATAGCTAGCTTATTTGATTTTTTATATGCTCTGTCACCAATATGATTTTTGAGAACTGGAGATGCACAAATGACACTAAATTTTGGTGTCGATTAATATTTATCGCATCATATACCTTTATTACATCCTGCCATCCTGCCATTATTAACATACAGATTCCATTGTGAGAACTGAAATTACAGAATAGATCTTAATGATATGACAGTGTTTTTTTTTTTTGGCCCTCCCTAATTTCCATCATCAGTATACTGCAAACTGATGATATTTTCTATGACAGATGCCAATGACTTACTTTCCTCCTGAGCACAAGGCTGGTGAGGTCGACATCAGCCTTACCATCAGAAATAAGATTCTTATGTGAACCTTAACAAGGGCGATCTTGGAGCTCATATTCAGGTTTGCTAGTAGTAAAAGCAGCAGTAGTAAAGATGATAGTATAGAAGCCTCTTTTACAGGTGATTGTCTAAATGCCGGTGCAATCCTACTCATCGATTTGCTTTGACCCCAATTACTCAGGTACTTCTAAACTTGGACTTAGATTTGTAGAGATGTAGACATCCTAGATTAAATTCTTGTGTATCCTATGGCCAGTGCTTTAGTACTATCTTTTTACAGTGGCACCTAGTACTATCTTTTTTGCTGTGTTGCTTTACAGTGGCACCTAGAACTGTCATGCCAGATTTGATGGAAATTTTGCTGCACTATGTTATTTTCATATTCTGTCCTATTTTGTTATCTGAATTCATGTGTATTCAGTTATCTGGAATGCGCTGAACATGTACAAGTTTACCTACAGCCTTCAAAATGGAGATTGTGCTAGAGTTTAGGATGTCATTGTACTAGTTTACCTACAGCATATTTTTATAAATACAATGTCTGTTGTGATTTTCAGGCCAACAGTCCAACCACCAAGATTGTGCTGAAGCTGCAGTGCCAGAGATGCAAGCACTACACACATCACTCGATCAAGGTACTATCTCATTTCTCCTAAACATGGTGTTCTGTATTTCTCATCACCTATCTGGATGCTTGATGCTGAAATTGTGGAGTCTACACTGTATAGATTTCTCTGAATGCAGACCTTATTAGGTGGCAAAACTAGATTCTAAAATGATCAGAGAGGTGTCCAAACTGTGTCCAAATTGGATTAACTAGTAGTAAATATTTGAATCATTAACTAGCACTGAGTTGTAATAGAAATAAGAATTGGATTACTGTACAGAAATGTGATATGCCCTGAGTTTTTGTATCATAAAAAACAAGTAGTGATGTCATCTTTTTATAGGAATCAAGTGAAGTTAGTGATGGGTGAATTTTATAGAAATTATGAATGAGCAATAAGCAGTTTTGAGAACTTAATGTTCAGAGCTCATTTTAACATCACTCTAAGATCAAAATGATACTACAATCTGTTGTATGCAATTCTCCACTTGTGTTATGATTTTCATGCAATAAAATGATTTATAAATATGAATGGCCACTATACCAGTTAGCTAAAAATGGATAGCTAGCCAATGGTCACACTATATGTTAGCTAAATAGTCACTTCTAAATAAGTGGTTGATTGTACTATCTACTTATGAGGACATAAGTGGTCACACCATGTCTCTGCAGAACTCTTTTCTCTGTTTTCTCGATAGTAAATAAATAAGTTAAGTGATAGGAACTGAATATACATTCTTGCTTCCTGTTAGACATATTTCTAATTGCAGATGCATCTTTTGAGCTTTTGATTTGTGTGATCATGCTTGGCAATATATTGCAGCTGAGCTGATATGAGGATTTTGTGGCAGCATGGGTACCAGCCAATCATGAATGGTTTGAAACCGTCCATTGGGGAAGGTACTGATTTCTGCTTTAGGAAAACAGGATTTTCAGCTTTTGTTCCTCCCGATCATGCATTTATCATTGCTTTGAGCTAGTCCACTATCTTCCTTTTACAAATGGATGGTCTGTTACTCAACTGGTTACTCTTGAAGTTGTCAATTAAGAGAGCAGGAGATTGTTACTTAGGATCAATCAAAGCTGTAATCATCACTTACTAGTTGAAATGTTAATTAAACTAAAAAATCGACATTTCCTAGCACCTTTGCCGTACTATTATATATGTAGAAAAGTGGTACCACTGAATATGCTTTTGTCAAGTATTGAAGTCTGAAGTTTGTAGTTAAGCACAAAAGCCTTGACGCTTACACATTTTGCATTTGTGTATTTTTACAACATTACAGTGATGGAAGCTAAGGATTTTGTCATCAGCATTATAGTGATGGAGGCTGAGGTGGGCAGCATTAGGAGTGCAGGACCCTACTTGTATGATACAAATTTTGCATGTGTATTGTTGTAGCCTGGGTATGCTGTGTTTTGTAAACAATGGCTCACAACTATTAACCAATTTTGTTGTATAACTTGTATCTAAAAAGTTTGTAAAGAATTGATTGTTGAAATGGTGGAACATGTCTGATGTATGTTTATATATAGACCATTGTAGATATATATATAGGGTTATTGTATTTTTTTTGTTTTTCTAAAATAGTTATCAGTGACGCGTATTGGCTAGACACGTCACCAACAGAGGGTTATTTGTGACGCGTATTGACTAGACACGTCACTGATAGAGGCTTATTTGTGACGCGTATTGGCTGGACGCGTCACCAATAGAGGGTTATTAGTGACGCGTGTTGGATACACGCGTCACCGATAGAGGGTTATTGGTGATGCGTTTTTACGCGTCACAGATAAGCCCTGACGCAAAAAGGGTGACGCGTTTTTTACGTGTCACGGATGACCCTCTACACGCGTCACAGATAGCGTTTTCTGGCATAGTGGCAGGTCCGTTTCTGAAGATATAGTGATTGCGCACAGACCAAATTGCCCAAGACATGTGTACATGACCAATATATTTGTCAAGATAGGAGGCTTCCAGTGTACATGACCAATATATCATCGAACCCCATTATTGGTTTGTCCCTGAATTCTGTAAAATTCTTTGTGCTAGGATTGTAGAATACAAGAACATCTCGATGATGATAGCCAATGTTGTTTGTCTTCCACACGCCCACCATCAATAATATTCTGCCATCATCCAAACCTCCTAATTGTTTAGTCAATTCCCACATTCTGGGCATTTGTATAGTACACTCCTTCACCCATACACTCTTGTTATAATCAATCAAGAGCCATATGATGGCATAGTAGTGTTCAACATCATTGCTCTCGCGTAGGGACTGAACAAAACCTAAGGTCCCTTTATGCTCGGTTAGGGCAAAGTATGGTGCGTTCTCTTGGATCCCCAATGCCGGGCAATTGATCATCTTCCATTCTTCACTCTCGAGGTCGAAAGCAGCTATATATGCGGTGCAAGCCCGCAGAAGTTGCAAAGTCGTGGCGAGGCGGCATAAAGTAGATGACGCCATTGATCGTGGCCCTCCTTTGTGGGTACCAGCAGGTGTCGAAAGGGGGCGCCGACCTTAGTCTCCATCTAAGCGGCTCCCTACCGCCGTCCACAATCGTAGCGACCGTGCAGATCTGCTGGCTCGCTAATTTGTCTTCTAGGCGAAGGATCTTGAGGGCGCTAGAAGGAGTGGCACGGCCAAAGCTCAAATCATGGCTCTCGGGAGTATATGTTTCAATGGTGCATGCACGCCCGGCAGCCGGATCGATTATCATGGCAGTGTCACCGATTCTATGTCCAGTGTAAAAAATGGCGTTGAGCCGTGTGGTGGCTTGCTGCTGCAGCATGCCCAAGACGTCCTTGTCGTCGTCCCTGCCCAGCTGCCACACCTCCAACACCCTGACGATGTTGCCATCCATGTCCATCACACGCACCTCCGGCGGCCATCTGTTGCCTCTGAAGAACACGCCGACGAGGTGCGGGCCGGTACGGGATCTCTGCGCGGCGACAAAGGTCGGTTCGGAGATGAGGGAGCGCCATGTCTTGGACACGCAACGAAATCGGCACAGTTCCTTGGCTGGCAGCCTCGCTAGCACGTCCAAGACGATGTCCTCGAGTAGAGACGTGTCACACGATAACTAGCAACTTAGATAACTGGAACTAGTACAGGTTCACCTCGGCCAACTACTCCGGCAGATCAACGAGATCGCTGAGCCAGTCGCCGCCGCCGACGCCCACCGGGCTCGAGCAAGAGACGTGTTCAAGTTCGCATTCTGCTGTTCGAGGACAGTGCATACAAGAGGAGCCGTGGCATCCCCGAATTGGGACGCACAGGGCCAAGTCACTTAACCCACTCTGGCCCATCATACTTTGCGTTCAGCTTCTTGGGCCGGCTCGTCGTCCTTGGGCCTGCAGGAGCCTGGGTTGTCGAAGGCGCCTTCCCGGTTCCCACCATCGCGCCATCAGTTGCAGCAGGTTCAGTTGAAGCAGGTTCAGGTTCAGTTGAAGCAGGTTTAGAGTCGTCGCCGGTCTTGCTGTCGTCGCCGGTGACACTCCCCCATTCTTGAGAACCAGCTTGTCCCCAAGCTGGTGCGCGAGGGAATTTGCTGATGCAGAGCAGCTTCATCTTCCCAAGTCACCAAAGAATCCGGCAGATTGGACCAGCGCACCAACACTTGTGGCGTAGCTTTCTCACGATCCCGATGAAGACGACGATCAAGTATAGCCTCTGGAATCTGTAACTCATGAGCAAAGTCAGGTAGGATATTTACCGTTGTAGAGGAAGACACCGCCTTTTTGAGCATGGAGACATGAAACACCGGGTGAATCTGACACCCTGGAGGTAGCTGAAGACAGTATGCTGATGGACCAATACGCTCTGTGATCAAGAACGGGCCAAAGTATTTAAATGCCAGCTTGTTTGATGATCTTGGAGCAAGTGATGTTTGGACATAAGGTTGAGCCTTGAGATACACTGATTCTCCCACATCAAATGATCTAGGGGCTCTATGTTTATCAGCCTAATGCTTCATTCTGGACTGAGCTCTTAACAGGTGCTGCCAGGCTAGTTGCTGAATCAGTTCTCTGTCAGACATCCAGTGCTTGAGGTCTGGAGAGTGCATGGTATCAGCTATGCTAATTCCAAAGTGTCTTGGTGTAAGGTCCTAGATGGCTAGAGGGGGGTGAATAGCCTATAAAAATTTCTACAAACTCACTAAGCAAACTTCGTTAGATACACAAACGGCGGAAAGCAAGTTTTGCTTAGCCTACTAGATGTTGCAAGCCTCCTACCCAAACAATTCTAGTAGGTGATCACTAGTACACACAATAGCTACCACTAGTGATCAAGAGTTCTACCCACAGGATTTAGTCTACACAAGAAGTGGTTCCCGACCGACCACACAAGCAATTCTACCCACGGGATTTAATCTACACAAGAAGTGGTTCCCAACCGACCACACAAGCAATTCTACTTTGCAAGAATGTAATCAAAGTAATACAAGAGAGGATGAAGCTTGTTATACCGACGCGTCGAGTTGAGGTTGCCAATCACCAAGAGAATGAGTAATCAATCACAATTGGCAACACACAATCGATGACAACCAATCATCGGGAGACAAGGATGAACACAATTGTTTTTGTTCACCCGGTGTTCACTTGGGCACCGCCAAGCTAGTCACCGGTTGTGTCGACCAACACCTAGATGGTTCTTCGGTGTGACCCTCAAGTCACTAACCCCTCAAGGTTCACCCCGCAAGGCACCGCAAGAAACCACTCTCAAGCGAGGTACTCAACGACACGCGCAATCCACTAGGATGCTCTTCGTGATCCCCACGAGGTGAGCTCAAACCTCTCACAATCAACCGGAGGTGGCCAAGAACAATTACCTTCTCTTGCCAACGCCTCCAACAATCTCCAAGCCGGCTAGGAGCGGTACTCTCCAAGAGTAACAAGAAATCCACCGGCAAAACCACCCACAAGTGCCACTAGATGCCCTCAAGCAATGCAATGCACTAGGTGATCTCTCAATCTCACTTTGGATGAGCAACAAGCAAGAGAGATGAGAGGGAGAGTGTTTCTCTAGCACAAAGTATGAGCAAGTGAGTAAGAATGGCCAAGAGAACCTCCCATGGCCGGCCAAGGGGGTATTTATAAGCCCAAGACGAAATATGGCTGTTACCCCCTCGGGCCGCCAAACTTCACTGCGCCGGACGCGTCCTCCGCAGACCGCCGGACGCGTCCGGCGCTTCCTTCTGTCGCGAGCGCACCGACCGTTGGACAGTTGTGGAGGTATAAACTCCATATACCCTCACGGCCTAGTTTGGGCCGACACGCTATCACCAGGCCGGCCCATCAAGCTTCAAGACCGATCGGCTCAGGCTGGTCAGACAGCCTAAAACAGGCAAGATTCCCGAAGACCTACAAGAAGGACAAGACCTAGCTGAGATAGGGAAGTTTAGACTTGTAAAGTATGTAAACTTAGTACCAGATAGGCTAGTTCCAACTTGTAACCTTGCTCCCCGTGATATATAAGGAGAGCAAGGACCCCCATGCCAGAGGACAGAATCTGGCATAACGCACAGACTCATACATCCACATCATAATCGAAACAGAGAGCAGGACTAGGATTTTACGCATCTTTGCGGCCTGAACCTGGGCAAACCTCGTGTGATTGCTCCCTGTTTACGTCTTGCTCGCAATCTCATGCGCCTTCCGCCAATCCATTACCGGTCAGGGCATACCCCTGGTCGGACTATCGCCGATATTTCGTCGACAGTGGCGCGCCAGGTAGGGGGTGCGCACCGAGATTTTATGTCGATCAAGATGGTTTCCTTCCCGGTTTCCATGACTTTCGAAGCCGGCCTCACCTTCACCATTGGGACGATGACCTGGACAACCGCTCCAGACACCTCATACATCGAGAGTCCGCCCTCGATCCTAGCTCCACCAAGCAATGAAGGTACAAATCCTTTGCCTCCTCGGACGAGGCATCATCATCAAAGCTCGAGTTATCGAACTCCGGCCTTTTCTTCTAGGCACCAATCAACCACCGGATGAAAATTGGGCCGATCTGTTCGAATCAACTCATGATCAACGGGATAGGCTCATGGAGTTTTTGCTCGGTTTGGATCTATCAGATTGAATCAAAGCAAGAATCACCTACTATCCTTCAACGAGACCAAGTGCCAACAAAACGCCCAACAAAAATCATCGGATCGCAAGATCCTAGGTCCAAGGGTTGTATCACCGTTCCCATACGGGTTGCCAAACACCGCCGACCTATTCAGCCACCAACTTTTAGCAGATTACCTCAAAGGCTACAACCGAATCCCTGATCCGTGTCCAGATATGATCGGCTACAATTTCGACGCACCCGCAGGACATATCGTCAACCATGTGCGCCTCGAAGAAGTCACGGATGACCAATCTCCAGAGAAAACACGTGACGTTACTCCAGACAAGCCCAGACTCGACGATTACTACAATATCTTAGAACTCTCGGGATCTGCCCATACGATGGTCTACTCCGACAACGAAGAAGAGGTACAATCCGCAAATAACAGCACCAAGCGTATCGACACTACTCCGAGATCTACAACTTACCGTGTTCCGAGCCCGGAGGAACATGAGGAAATTCGATCGAGAAATCCATAACCCGGCCAAATCCGCTCAAGAATTACAGCAATTCCCATCTTTCCCTCCCGGCCTAGGGAACGCGGTATGTCATGTTAGTGACAACGAGGTCACCATCAATGGAGAAACCGACGAACAAAGGCAACGGCGAGAGGGTCGAAACGCAGCCGGGAACAACGGAGACAAAACGAAGCCGCAATCCGGGCAGGCTGCCGACCAAGATCGTATGGTCGGACGACGCAGGGTTTTCGGCGAAATCTCGCGATGATTTTGACCTTGTAAACGAAAGACAAGTTCACACAACCCCAAGTGCTAATCGCGGTTGCTATTGACCGCCTCAAGACGGCCAATATTCCTCAAACTCCCCAAATTGAGGAAGCGATTGATTTTCTAGTAGCCGCTAAAGCTCAAGTGAACCATATGAGAGAACAAGCGCGCCCGGCCGCATCTCTCGAAGCCACCGGCCGCGTAGTTTCTTCAAAGCAATCAAATCCCGGACTCTAGAGAGGGAGGTGCTAACAACAACAACTACGAAGACGATGGAGAGAGTTGTGGGAATTTTCCTCACAACAGATTTCACCGAGACACAATGATAGAAGACAGATCAACCATAGAGACAACAGAGATTATGGTCAACCCTTCAATCACCATCATGATGAACAATATGACGACAATGACCTCCGAGCAGTCATCAACAACCGATACCGAGCTCGCATGGATGCCTCAGGACCAAAGCCTTATTCGGCTACCCTGCGAGAGGTAGTCTAGCCCAAAAGTTTCAGGATACCAGACATCAAAACGTACGATGGCAAGGTCGACCCAGAGCATTGGATCCTCTTATACGAAGTAGCCGTACGAGCGCGGGGAGGGGATGAACACGTCATGGCCAATTACCTCCCTATCGTACTCGACAAGTGGGCCGAATAATTGGTTATTACGACAACGAGAGGGTCGATTCACGGCTGGCCTCAAGCGTGACATCTCTTCATCGAGAACTTCTGAGAATAACATGCCGGCAGCCTGGCACTAAGTACGATCTAGCAAAGATCGTCGATTACCGAATGAACCACTACGTCACTACATACGACGCTTCTCGAAGTCGGACAACAATTCCGGACATATCGCGATCGAAGTCGTGTCCCTTTTCGTACGGGGATTACGACAACCGGAAATATTGATCTACGAAAAGAACTTTTGAGAAGACAACCCACTACAACCGACGAGATGTTGAGAATAGCCCGTGAATTCGCTCGCGTTGACGATGCCATGCAACAATTGCCCGAAACCGGACAAGGATACGAAACTTCGGAAGAAACGATGACGAGAGAAAGAGATTTTCGACGCAAAGACATGCGCGAAACGACAGACGTGACAATAAGCGTCGCAATGAACGACGACGCGACAATCGCATACAAAAAAATTATAGCGAGACACGAGATCAACGCGTCCATTCGGTACCACCTAGCGAGAGAAAAGAAGCGAGACTTCGATCCGAATATGAGAAAATTCTAGGCCGGGACTGCCCTAAACACCCGGGAAAAGGGCATACCATGGGCGAGTGTCGCGGATTCACGGCAATCTTGAGCGGGGCAGCCGCCAAGAAACGAGAGATTAATAAAACAAAGTAAGGAGAAACGGCCCGAAACAGAAGGACAAGGCCGAGGAAGAAGAAGAAGACAGCGACAAAGATCCTCGGCATCGGTTCAACGAGCCCACCAAACACGTCGGCTATGATTTTCGGCGGCAAAGTTGGTCTCGAAAACTCGCGGGACAAAAAGTTACTAAAAAGGAGGATCATGGCAATCGCTAAGTCCGATGGACCAAATACGGACATTAAAGCTCCGGCTGGTCGGAACAACCGGTAACCTTTAACGAGCCGACATGTGGGCAAATATACCGAGATCGGGCGTTTCCCTTTGGTACTCGACCCAGTCGTTAATCACATACGTATGGAAAGAGTACTCATAGATGGCGGCAGTGCTTTAAACATTCTATTCCTACAAGCGTTTCGCGAGCTAGGTTTAAAGATCGAAGATCTCGAACCTTACGACTCACCATTCTAGGGAGTCATGGCAGGCAAACCTTCAATGCCATTGGGAAAAATAACTCTACCCGTTCAGTTCGGAACAAGACAACACTTCAAAAAAGACTAGGTCAGCTTCATTGTAGCTGACTTCGAAGGCGTTTACCACGCCATACTCGGTCGACCAGGGATCGCAAGGTTCATGGCTGTCCCTCACTACGGATATCTAGTGTTGAAAATGCCAACATCAAAGGGCATTCTTTCTCTCGAGGCAATGTGCTTATGGCTCACGCTGCCGAAACAAACGCCTACGCACGGCCGGCCGAATTAGCGGACCTCAAAGCCCATATGGAACAAACATGCTTTGAAGCAAAACGAGATACCCGAAGCCGACCTTCGGATCCCGGTCAAACGAGTCAAAAAGGTCAGCCAACAAAAGCAATGACACAAAGAAGATCGAGCTCATCCCGGAGATAAGGAGAAAACTGCTCTTATAGGAGCCAATTTAGGCGATAAATAGGAAGACGCGCTCGTCAATTCCTACGGGACAACATAAGCATATTTGCTTGGAAACCAACAGACATGCCGGGCGTCCCAAGGGAAAAGGCCGAGCACTTCCTTAATGTCTCGAAACCGCCAAACCAATCAAACAAAGATTACGACGGTTTGCTCGCGACGGGAAGGAGGTGATTAGGGTAGAAGTGTTAAAGCTATTAGCAATTTGGTTTTATAAAAGAAGTGTATCATCCGATTGGCTATCCAATCCAGTTCTTGTACAAAAGAAAAATGGCGAATGGAGAATGTGTGTTGATTATACCGATCTCAACAAACACGCCCTAAAGACCCCTTCAAACTACCTCGCATCGACGAAGTAGTTGACTCAACCCAGTCGCGAACTGTTGTCCTTTTTAGATTGCTATTCGGGGTATCACCAAATAGCCCTAGCAACTCACGATCAAATAAAAACATCATTCATCACGCCTTTCGCGCATCGCTATACGACCATGTCGTTTGGCCTCAAAAATGCTGGTGCAACATACCAACGCGCTATCCAAGAGTGTCTTCAAAAGAAATTTCCGACCAGTGGTCGAAGCATACGTAGACGACGTAGTCGTAAAAACAAAGGAGAGCGGATCCTTAGTTTCAAACCTAGAGCGAACCTTCGTCGCTTTAAACAAATTTCAGTGGAAATTAAACCCACGAAATGCATATTCGGAGTACCATCGGGATACTACTCGGCAACGTAGTTAGCCAAGATGGCATTAAACCAAACCCCGAAAAAGTTAATGCGTTTTAAAAATGACGCAACCCAAAGGTATAAAAGATATCCAGAAACTTACTTGGATGCATGGCGGCTTTAAGCCGCTTCATATCAAGACTTGGCGAAAAAGGCCTCCCCTTTTTCAAACTATTAAAGGCCAAGCAAAAATTTGAATGGACAAGCGAAGCGAGACAAAGCCTTCTTCGAACTCAAGACATATTTAACATCGCCACCAGTGCTAACAGCACCTAAAGATGACGAAGAATTATTGCTATACATTGCGGCTACCGATCGAGTGGTCAGCACAGTAATAGTCGTCAAAAGACAAGAAGAGGGATATACATATGGCGTACAAAGACCAGTCTACTACATCAGCGAAGTATTAAACGACTCGAAACAGAGATACCCACACGTACAAAAACTTTTGTACGGGATCCTAATAACGAAACGAAAGTTTGCTACACTACTTTGACACATATCCGATCACAATAGTAACGAGAACATCTTTGTTGGCGACATTCTTCGCAATAAAGACGCCGGTGGTCGGATCGTCAAATGGGCAATAGAGCTCAGCCCATACACCCTAAAATTTCAAAGCCGTACAACCATCAAATCCCAAGCCTTGGTTGATTTCCTAGTAGAATGGACGGACATGTCCCTACCACCATTTCAAAACGAAGCCGAACGATGGGAAATGTTCTTCGATGGCTCCCTTAAAATAAAAGGAGCAGGAGCAGGCGTCGTGTTCAAAGCACTAAGCGGTGATACCCTAAGATACGTGCTGCATATCCATTTCAAAGCTTCAAATAACGCGGCCGAATACGAAGCTGCACTTCACGGCCTCAAGATAGCCATAGAATTGGGTATAAAAAGGCTCCTCGTCTTTGGAGACTCTAATTTAGTTGTCCGGCAAATCAACAAAGAATGGGACTGCACTAATAAAAAATGGAGGCATACGTGGCGAGAGATAAGGAAGCTAGAAAATAAATTCTATGGCTTGGAATTCACCTATATACCAAGAGAAAAGAACAAACTTGCGGACC
The DNA here is from genome assembly GCA_018135685.1 of Themeda triandra. NCBI lineage: Eukaryota > Viridiplantae > Streptophyta > Magnoliopsida > Poales > Poaceae > Themeda > Themeda triandra. The sequence goes on from JAENPR010001178.1 coordinate 69,402, forward strand.
AATTATCTAAATTGGGATCCGATAGAGCAAAAATGCCACCCGACGTATTTGTTCAAGATCTCTTGTCACACGGGAGGTAGCGCGGGAACCACCACAAAAAGAAACAGATCCATCGACGGCAAAACCAAAAGCGAGATAATATTCAGCAAAGCATACTGGCTTTGGCCCACCTCCGACCAGCAGCAAACAGTATCATTGCTGCAATCCGACCAGCACCTTTCAGAATAAGTGCTCCAGTAACAAGATCAGGCAAAAAATCTATAGATAACTCCAAAGTTATTTATCCAAAGAAAAGAAAGCGACAAGATCCCTCAACTACAAAGGGATGTAACGAGCAAATACCATCGGTGGAACCTTTGGAACAAACAAAGGAGACAAAGCCAGGATTTGGAGAATTCCCTTTATTCGGTATCTCATTGACAAGGACACACCGACGGATAAAACAAAAAAAACGGCGTCTCATAAGACGCGGTAAACATTATGTCCTAGTCGATGGGCAACTTATGCGCAAAAATGCAAGCGGCGAAGTCTTGCAAAAATGCATTTCTTTCGAAGAAGGAGCGAGAACTACTACTACGTATTCATGAAGGGATGTGTGGAAATCATGCGGCATCAAAAAACACGGTCGAGAAAGGTATTCCGAGCAGGTTTTTGCGGCCAACCGCACTAGCCGATGCTAAGAAACTAGTTCGGCATTGTAAAGGTTGCCAATTCTTCGCTAAACAAATTCATGTCCCTGCACATGAGCTTCAAACAATACCGGCCGCATGGCCCTTTTCATCTTTGGGGACTAGACATGATAGGACCATTCAAAAAAGCCCGGGCGGCTATCAATTTGTCTATGTACTTATAGACAAATTTTCAAAATGGATAGAATATAAGCCCTTAGTCAAGGCAAATGCTCAAAAGGCTGTCAAATTCCTAACAGACGTCGTACATCGTTTCGGCGTACCCAACACCATTATAACAGATTTGGGATCCACATTCACAGGTGGTGAATTTTGGGATTTTTGCGAAGACTTAGGAACAAAAGTAAAATATGTATCAGTGGCTCACCCTCGAGCCAATGGTCAAGTAGAAAGAGCAAATGGGATGATCATAGACGCCCTACGAAAAAGGCTATACCGAGACAACGATACCCATCCGGGGAAGATGGTATCATGAATTACCTCTTTGTGATATGGGGACTTCGAACTCAACCAAGCGAAATACCGGCGTCTCGCCTTATTTCATGATATTTGGTCTTTGAAGCGGTTTTATCGAGATGAAGTGGCATTTGGCTCACCAAGAACAAAAAACTATGACGAGGAAGCCACAAATGAAGTCAGAAAAACTATCATCGATTCAGGAGAAGAGCGCAACTTGGAAACACTCCCAAGAACGGCTAAATATCTAGCGTCTCTACGGCGCTATTACAACAAGAATGTAAAAGAAAGACGGTTTGTGGTCGGAGACCTCGTCCTCAAAAGAATTCGAGAAAACAGACGACCTCCACAAATTGTCATCTCATTGGGAAGGACCTTTCCTAGTCAAAGCGAGTCACAAGACCAACGACTTATAAAGCTGTGTACTCTAGACGATCCACCTAGAGATTTGCCAAACTCTTGGCACATAGAACACTTAATTAAATTCTATGCCTAGCACACAAGGCAATTGTAATTGTTCCTAGACATGCAACAAAAGTACTACCATTTGTATCAAAGAACACCGAGATATTGTTACAAAACGGTGCAAAGCACCACGAGTTTAATACCACAAATTAATTTCAAGTTATTGTTCGGGCACAAGATCTATCTTGTCGGCGATAACACGGGCGGTGCCCGGCAAGCATTTTGCAAGTCTCTCGAGCTTTTACGGAGAAGTATCTGCGGGCCTCCCGGACTCAAGCACTTGAAATCTGCCCGAGGAAAGTGAGATTGCGCAAGAGCTAGAACACTTGACGCAACAAAGCGACTCCCCTTCCCGACAAACTCCTTGAGCAAACGCCATGAACGGCGCACGCGATCCACAACAAATTCGGGAACGAGAAGGGGATTTGCCGGCCTCACTTCACCCGCGCAAGTACGGCAAACGAGAGGTTGCAATCCATCCGCCATGGACAAGTAGCGCTCGTCGGTTGCTTGGTTATAATCTTTTAGCACGCCGAATTGTGCCATATGACGCTCATGCGTTTCTACATAAGCACAACTTATAAGATACGATAAGAGCCAAACAACAACAAGATAATAAAAAAGGAGAAAAACGCACCTCGTGCCTCCTTTTCCAAGCGCTCAATCTCTGTACGAGCTTTCTTCTCCGCTCCAGTCAGACGAGCAATTTCAGTGGCCTTCAGGGCTTTTTCACTCTCCAAATCTACAAAGTACACAATCAGGTACTGACATATTCTGTCAAAACCACAGGTAACAAGAATGAGTAAAACAAACCTCTGTTTTGCTCCTGAAGGGCCGCAACTTTTTTCAACAGGGAATCTTTCTCAAGTTCCCAAAGCTTTTCACGACCTTCGTGAACACGGATCTGCCGCTCCAAATCTTCATTTTGCTTCCGCAAAAGACCGTTTTCACACATGGTCGGTTTGAAGCGCTCTATGCGGAGACGACGCTTTTCGGCAATATCTTCAACCACCTTTGCAAAAAGGATCCTTCACAACATGAATGAGAATGGGCAAAATAGAGAAAGCCACTAAGACAAGTACTAACCTTAATACGAGCCCGAAGATCAGCAAACACTTGCTCAAAACCATCAGAAATGGCACCCCTGGTAACATTTTCAAAAATGTGCCATTCACCATTGTCATCGACGAGCTACATAGCTACGGCTACCGGGAATATGGGCACCGGAAGAAGTTCCCCCCGACCTCTTCCATTATCTCGGGGCGTCTGCTTGTCGATGCACTTGGGTCTAAAACTACCCAAGCGCATATTCGAGATATTGATCACCTTCGGCGAGATGAGGCCGGGAAAGAATCTAGCGCTAAACCTGGCAAAGACGGTGAGCATCCTCAGAGGAGGCCATAATGTTGATACCCGCAGTGACCACTACGGGTTCAGCAACGACATTTGCAAGAACTATCCTGGATCCTCAACGGCATCGGCGGCGGGTGGCACAACTTCGGGAATAGTTTCTTGATCCATGACTACATTGGCAGCGGGAGTTACAACTTCGGGAACGGCTTCTTGGCTCACCAAAGCGGTTCCGGCTTCCACCAAGGCTCCCTGCCCAAATCTTCAACAATAGGAGTCCTGGCAACAACAAATTTTTTCACAATAATCAAGAGAATTCAAGGTATAACAAAGATACGAGGCCAAGAAGTTCATATACTCACGGTTCGGATTGCTCAAAGTGAAGGTTGAACCAATCGGCATATCGGTCTCCGCGTTACGAGCAGTAGAAGACCCAATAACAACATCGGCCTCGGTATCACGAGGCAATACTGGCCAGCCAGAGGCATTCGATCCTCTAAACCCTCGGCCAAACTACCGAGTGACCATCATCAGCCAAAAGCCCAGTCCTAATAATTGGCATAATAGGTTGATTCCCAGAATCAATAGCCAATTGAGGAGGTACACGGGGAGGAGTACAATTCCGACCACCACTCCTTTCAGTACGCAAACGCTTGCGTCGAGCAAATTCAGCAATGGACAATTTATCTTCAGAATCAGATTCAGAATCTGATGACTCCACAACCTGACGATAACAGCGTTTTTGACCACTAGAAGCACAAGGCTGAAGCGATAAAGAACCCCCTGTCAGAACACCAGAACGTTTCTTTTTCTTCTCATACACAACCTTCCGCTTTCCGGCAGCCTTAGATTGATCATCAACAGGCTCTGCGGCGTCATCATCAGCTTCCATTCTGTCAATTCCCCGATCAAATCCGGTCTTGGTATTGCAAAGCTTCTCCGGCGGGAAGATCATCAAGAGGGACGCGAGACACATAAATATGATGACCCTATACATATAACCGAATTTAGCATCAAAACAATCAAACCGGCAAAGCACGAAATAAGAGGATAAAAAATAAAGAAACATACCGGGGGAGGTGGTTGTCTCCAATCAAATGGCCTTCTTACGAGGCTTAGGGATATGAGTATCATCCCCTCGTTTAAACATCTTCATGAGCCTCAAAGAGATATCATCGCGAAATTTGCTCAGGAGTCTCACGAGAAGGGTCGTCCTCTCCACGATATTCCCAAAGAAAGTTGAATCTCTCCTTAAGAATTTGAATATGGCGAGAGATAAAAACATTACCCGCCTTAGTAAAACCATTCGGGCCCTTTAAGTTCATCATCGCGAGAATTTCATTCACTTCAATCATCTCGGTAGTGTTTGGCTTATCCGACCGAAGTGATTGGGTTCGGGAATTTGAGTAATATCACAAGGAACAGGCCTTCCTGTTCATTGTCATTTACATAGAACCATTTCTTGAACCAATCCTTCACATTATCGTGTGTGTAAACGATAACCGGCGCGACCGCATCCCGTCACGGAGCGAAATGTAACATGCCCCGGCCTCTTGGACCGCCACCCAAATTCCCTCTCCTCTTCAACTCATAAAAACGTCGAAGACATTGAAATTTGGGGGAATGGCAAGATACAACTCACAATACGCAACAAAAGAGCGATTGTCATAATAGAGTTAATTTGGAGATTGCAGATTGATATCTTCCAAAGGATGCAGAGTTCTACCAAAAAAGTATGGATCGGAATACCCAAACCCCTGATAAAATAATCTTCGAATACAACTATTTCACCATCATAGGGACGGGGGAACGCCTCACCTCGTGGCGGCACACGCCACACTCCAAGAGCTGCCGGCGGAATCATACCGCCATCTGCCAAAGCATTCAGAGACGCCGCCGTCGATTGAGTGGGCGACCACATGAGCTTCATTTGCTTCTCATATTCCTTCTGCTCCTTCTTCTCCTTCCTCTTCTCTGTTGCAGATTGACGCTTCTTCCCCATGATCTTCGGGCGGAAGGATGCGGTTGTTTCGGACTAACCCTAGACACGGAGCACGGGAGCAGAAGGAACCGGTTGCAAAAACGGCAGGCAAAATGAGAGCGAATAGTCCAAATGACGGCGGCACCAGAAGTTTTTAACCACACTAGGGTTTTTTACCCTTAATGGGCCAAAGAAACTGGGCCGCCTCCGGCAAAAAAAGGTTTTTTTTTTGGTCGGTTCCCTCTCTCCATTTAAATTCATTTCTTTTTACGGACGCACGGCTTACTAGACAACCTGAAAGCTGGCCCAGTAAGCAAAGCTACTGATGGCCATTTAAGTCTGTCTTCTAGCTATAGTCTTAAAAACAGCCTCGCTAAAAAGACTGGGTTCACAGCAAAGCTGTTCCAACCCGCTGTAACAAAGTTACAGTATAGCAGCAGTATAGCATCAACAATTCAACCCACACAATCCGACAGCTGAGCTGGGATTTTTTGGCCAATGATACCGGTTATTCTGGCACACAAATAGCTAAGCTATTTTCATGGGTTTAGATTCAAAACCATGGTCTCACAGCCACGCTGGGGACTGAGTTAAGTAGCAAAGCTGCCTTAACTTAATCATGACAAAGTCATGGCATGGTTCAAACCGACCAGCCCAAATGAAATTTGGCTGCTCGGTCTCACTCAAAGAGTGGTCGGAAACACATAAAGCACGATATAATGATGTTGTCTTCTTTTTTAGACCACGACATAACGTGTTCCACCTCATCTCGGGCTCGGGGACTACATGGGCCCACGTCACACGAGAGGTGACATGGGCTAGATCCTTCTTTTAGAGCTTGCGCAACATATACTATCTTACGGCAACCACGGGGACTACGTGGGCCCACGTCATTTGCATGACTCGGCACGATCCTTTCTCTTTACAAAGAGTTTAGTTTCAAAACTAAGCTAAGGCAACGACCAATCACGACAGATACCATGTGATGGCGAGGCATCACATACTAACGAGGGCCCACGTCTCAGATTTGGGACCCTTTCAAAATTCTTTTTCTTTTCGGGAGCATCATAAATCTTTCGGTCAAAACCGAAAACGTCAACCAAGTGTAAGCAAAGTGTGGTCGGAAGCATTAGACGGTCCTCCAGCCTTGCTCGGACCACATGTCGAACGTGTGTCCGACCACCCTTTCTCACTCAACCAAGCAAGACGGTGTTTTTTCCTCAAGATCCATGATGCTCGGGGACTAGGTTTGTGGAGGTATAAACTCCATATACCCTCACGGCCTAGTTTGGGTTGACACGCTATCACCGGGCCGGCCCATCAAGCTTCAAGACCGATCGGCTCGGGCTGGTCGGATGCCCTAAAACAGGCAAGATTCCCGAAGACCGACAAGAAGGACAAGACCTAGGCGAGATAGGGAAGTTTAGACTTGTAAAGTATGTAAACTTAGTACCGAGATAGGCTAGTTCGACTTGTAACCTTGCTCCCCGTGATATATAAGGAGAGCAAGGACCCCTATGCCGGAAGGACAGAATCGGCATAACGCACGAACTCATACATCCACATCATAATCGAAACGAGAGAGCGGGACTAGGGTTTTACGCATCTTTGCGGCTGAACACTGGGTAAACCTCGTGTGATTGCTCCCTGTTTACGTCTTGCTCGCAATCTCGTGCGCCTTCCGCCAATCCATTACCGGTCAGGGCATACCCCTGGTCGGACTATCGCCGATATTTCGTCGACAACAGTCCTCGTTCAAAACCATCGCTTCGCCGGACGCCCGACCCCTCAACGCCAGCGCCCTGCGCAACCATGGCAGACGCGTCCGGCGCCGTTCATCGGCCGAGCCCGGGCCGAGCACCGCGACCGTCGGACGCCAACGCCCAGCGTCCGGCGCCCTGGCCAACGAGCGTCCGGCTCAATCCTCAGCCAGCAGGGTTACTGGACTGGGTCCGGCGCTGCACCCAGCGTCCGGCGCTGGCCCCCGGCAGCGTTCGGCGCTGTGGTCTGGCCGGCCCAGTCCACTGCCACGCCCGGCCGCCTGCGGCGGACGCCGTCCCAGCGTTCGGCGCCCTTCTTCCCAGCGTCCGGCGCCTCTGTCTTCATCATTTCATGCGCCGTGTCATCGATCCAAGACATGCCACTTGCCTTCAAGTCCCAACCTTCACTTGTCGATCACTCCATGAGCACAAGGGTTGATTTTTCTCTCAAGATACAAGGCAATGGCTTACCTTACTAGGTTCTACATGCAATGCACTTCATGAAATCACCTAGTGGCACCCGTGCGTCGAATAGCCAATAAGACTTCCCCTCTTAATAGTCCAGCTATCGATCCTAAACCACTCACACCCTCTATGGTGTCTTGAGTGCAAAACAAAATGGTCCTATCGGTTATACCTTCGCCTTGAGCCCATTTTGTTCCTCCAAGTGATATGAACGCTTCACACCATCATGTGACCGTCTCGATCCATCGACCTAGACTTCACTTGCCCTTCACCGTGCATTTGTCCATCGGCGCCTAGTCTTGCCCGAGCTTCACCATCGCATGGTCCTTCACTCCAAAGCCTCGACTAGCCCTTCACCTTCAACACCGGTCCATGGAGCCAAGCATCGTCTTGATCTTCATCTTTGATCACATGACACGTGTCATGCTTCATATTCAATATGCTCATCATGTGGACAACCTTTCTCTAAATCAACCACTTAGATAAACAAGGTTAGTCCTAGGTTTCATCAATTAGCCAAAACCAAACTAGGGACTTTCAGTTGGTTCATGTCCATACAGCACCTTGAATGGAGTTTGCCGCAATGATGAATGATATGAAGTATTGTACCAGTACTCAGCTAAAGCAAGCCATTTATACCACTTTCCAGGACAGACATGAACAAAGCATCTTAAGTATGTCTCCAAGCATTGATTCACCCTTTCAGTTTGGCCATCAGTTTGAGGGTGGTAGGAGCTACTCATCTTTAGGTCTGTGCCAAGAGAGGTGAAAAGCTCTTGCCACAATTGGCTTGTAAAGACTTTACCTCTATCTGATATGATAGCTGATGGTAAACCATGCAATTTGAAGATATTGGACATAAAGGCAGTAGCAACTTGAAGTGCTGTGAAAGGGTGAGATAGTGGTATGAAGTGAGCATATTTTGAGTACCTGTCCACTACCACTAGAATACAGTTGAAGGTGGATGATCTGGGAAGTCCTTCAATAAAATCCATGCTGATAATGCTCCAGGCTTGATCAAGGATTGGTAAAGGTGCTAAGAGTCCTGGGTAAGCCACTCTTTCATATTTGGCTTGTTGATAGACAGAACACTATTCTACCCACTGCTGAATGTGTACCCTGAGTTTAGGCCATGCAAATCTTTGTTTAATCTTCTTATAAGTCACTTCAGATCCTGAATGACCTCCAACAGGACTGGAATGGAAAGCATTGAAGATCTTGAGTTGCAGATCTGTATTGGTGCCAATCCAGATTCTGCCCTTGTAATAGATGATGCCATCTTGGAGAGACTAGTTGTTGATGGGTGATGATACAGCTAGGTCAAGAAGAAGTTTACTGCTGTGTGGGTCCTTGGCATAAGCTTCCTGAATTTGATCCAGCCAAACTAGTTTCAGGTGAGAGATGGCAGCAATATCAAAATGTGGAGATTGGGGCAACCTAGAGAGTGCATCAGCCACTCTGTTATCTGCTCCTTTCTTGTAAACAATTTTGTAGGTCATGCCCATCAACTTGGTCAAGGCCTTGTGTTGCCAAGGTGTAGTTAACTTTTGATCCTCCAGATGAGTCAGGCTCTGCTGGTCAGTGAGAATCACAAATGGGGAGGTGAGCAAGTAATGCCTCCAATGATCTACTGCCATGAGAATGGCTAGGTACTCTTTCTCATAGGTTGATAGCCCTTGAGCTCTTGTACCCAATGCCTTGCTGACATAGGCAATGGGATGGCCTTGTTGCTATAAAACTGCTCCAATTCCCAATGCACTTGCATCAGTCTCAATAGTGAAAGGGATATCAAATCGAGGCATAGCCAAGACAGGGGCAGTCACTAAGGCATGCTTCAAGGCCTGAAAGGAAGATTCTGTTTCAGAAGTCCATATGTATATAGCTCCCTTCCTTAGAACATTGGTGAGAGGTTTACTGATCAGGCCAAATTGAGGAACAAACTTTCTGTAATACCCAGCTAGACCCAAAAAGCTCCTCAATTCTTTGGCATTAGTGGGTTGAGGCCAATTTTGAATAGTAGTGATCTTTCAAGGATCAGTAGCCACACCATTTTCACTGACAATGTGTCCTAAATAGCTGAATTGCCTTTGTGCAAAAGAACATTTGCTGAGCTTGACATGAAATCCATGCTGTTGCAGAAGATTCAGAACTGCAGCAATATGCTCCAAGTGTTCCTCCCAAGATTTGCTGTATATAAGAATGTCATCAATGAATACAACAGCACACTTTTTGAGCAAGGATTGTAAAATAGTGTTCATGACAATTTGAAAGGAAGCAGGACCACTAGTAACTCCATATGGCATAACTCTGTACTCATAGTGACCATTGTGTGTTTGGAATGCAGTCTTGAATTCCTCTCCAGGGGCCATTCTAATCTGGTGAAATCCTGAGCACAGATCCAAGGAAGTAAACCAGGTTGCTCCTTGTAACTCTTCCAACAACTCTTCTATCACAGGGAGGGGGTATTTGTTCTTAACTGTCAGTGCATTCAGTCTTCTATAGTCCACACATAATCTCCAATCCCCAGTCTTTTTCCTGACCAAAAGAGCTGGTGATGATTAAGGACTGGTACTCTGCTGGATCCATCCCTTCTCAAGCATATCTTTAATCTGATTTTCAATTTCTGTCTTTTGAGCAGGGTTATATCTGTAGGGCCTGAGGCAAAATGGCTGAGCTCCATCAATAAGAGGGATCTTATGGTCACCCATTCTTTCAGGAGGCAGTTGTGAAGGTGGATCAAAAACTGATTGGAATTTTTGCATTACTTCTTGAAGATCAGATGGTAAAGCAGATGAATCTTGTACATGAGTGGAGTTCACTGCTTGCAATTGTACAGAATACAACAGGGAGTCAGCAGTTTCCATTGCCTGGACTTGATCTGGTGAAACAGGAGGACCAAGTACTGTCTTAGGAAGTAATCCTTGCAATCTGATGACTTCACCATGATTGAAAAATTCCAGCCATCTATCCCCCAGTGAATGAACATGGGACTAAAAGACTTTAGCCAGTCCATGCCAAGTATGACATCATAACCACTCAATGGTATTATCTTCATGGTTGTCTTGAAGGTACAACCTTGACAAGCCCACAGAAGATTTTGAAGTTCATGTGTGTAGGGTATAACAGCACCATTAGCCACAGTAACACTCACTTGATCTGGAAGAGGGTGCCAGGATTGAATCTATTTTGCTATCTTTTCATCAATGAAAGTATGAGAGCTTCCATAATCCACTAGCATGAATATCTCCTTGCCATTGAGGTGACCTCTGAGTCTGATTGTTTTAAAAGCTTCTGTACCAGATGCAGCATTAACAGATAATGCAGTGAGATCTTCCACTGAGTCAGATTCTTCTTGGTAAAATGATGAACAATCACCTTCATCAGAGTAGCATTGCCATAATTCTTCCATCGCATGAAGAGATATATGATCTGGGCATTTGTGGCCAAAACTCCATTTCTCACCACATTTGAAACATAGACCAAGAGCTCTTCTATACTTCCTTAGAGCAGCAACCTTGTCATCAGATCTCATTCTTGGAGTTTTAGTGGGTCTTTTGTCTTCAGTATACTTGTTCTTGTGTGTATGAGTAGGAGTATAAGCTTTGCCAGGATCAGAATACTGTTTCTTTGAAGAAGAATAACCAGAATCAAGTCTCTTGAAAGGCTTATCAGCCAGAGCTTCTTCCTGCAAAAATGCCAAGGCAACAGCAGTATCCAGGTCTGGGGGCCTCTGAATCATAAGAACTGCTTTGATATCTTTCTTTAAGGCATCTACAAATCTATTGACTATAGTAGTAGCTCCAAAGGTAGGATCATGAGCTAAAATTTGGTGCACAACATCACTAAACTTTCTACAAACTCAGCAACAGTAGCAGTTTGCTCCATATGGAAAAAGTATCTAAGCAGATGGTTATGCTCATCTCTATCAAACCTATTACACACAGCTTGGACAAAATTTTGCCAGGACATTTGGTAAATGGTAGGTTGTTTGGTTTGCAGCCAAAGAGCAGCTGATGCAGTCATACGAAGGGTAGCATGCCTAACCCAACTCTCAGGAGGTGTATGACATAAGGCAAAGTAATTCTCACATCTAGTAAACCATAAACGAGGATTTGTGCCATCGAACTTAGGAAACTCAACATCCTTACTTGGAAACTGGTAAGCAGGTATGACAATGAAAGTGCAGTTATCAGTAGGCACAGTAGCAGTAACAGGTGGAGTCGAACCTGAGATGTGATGTTGGCCTGGGGTAATGGTATACACCACCCCAGAGGCCGTCTCGCCGTGGTCTAGCGACCCAGGTGCCGCCCCGTTGGGGTGAAGCTTCAGATGGGCGAAGCTCGGTGCCTCGTCCTTCGGTGAAGCAAAGTGATTCTCCCGAAGTATGTTGTTCAGACCATGTTGAGCATTACTGGTCTCTGGCTTATCAGATCGATCTCCAGAATCAACCACTTCAGATGCAGGGACAAACTTAGCCATAGCATTGTCCAACTTGGTACCAAGTTCTAACACCACGTCCTCCAGCTCGTGGACACGCCGATCCACCTCCGGCTTCCAGATCAGGAGCTCTGTCTTCATGGATCTCAGATCCTTGCCATTATCTTCCAGCATGGCCAGTATCTTGCCGTACTGCTCCTCCGATGTGACGACCGCCATCTGCTTGCGGGTGTGGTAGGAATGGGTTGCTAGAACGAAGAGTGGTGGTGAGGATGGGGAAAAATTTCTGGCGATTTATGAGGTATTTGTGGAATCCGATTGCAATTTCTCCACAAATCGATCCGCGTGCCTGGGAATTACAGGAGGATCAACCCGGCGACAGCAGCTCACTGTCGATCGAGGATCCTGGATTCCGACCCGAGGCGTTTGCTAATCGATCGATGGGAAACGAAATTGAGACGGACGGATCAGAACAGTGAGCTGATACCAGATGTCACACGATAACTAGCAACTTAGATAACTGGAACTAGTACAGGTTCACCTCGGCCAACTGCTCCGGCAGATCAACGAGATCGCTGAGCCAGTCGCCGCCGCCGACGCCCACCGGGCTCGAGCAAGAGACGTGTTCAAGTTCGCATTCTGCTGTTCGAGGACAGCGCATACAAGAGGAGCCGTGGCATCCCCGAATTGGGCCGCGCAGGGCCAAGTCACTTAACCCACTCTGGCCCATCATACTTGGCGTTCAGCTTCTTGGGCCGGCTCGTCGTCCTTGGGCCTGCAGGAGCCTGGGGTTGTCGAAGGCGCCTTCCCGGTTCCCGCCATCGCGCCATCAGTTGCAGCAGGTTCAGTTGAAGCAGGTTCAGGTTCAGTTGAAGCAGGTTCAGAGTCGTCGCCGGTGACAAGATGCCACGCCGTCCCCGTGGTTGCTTTGTTCGGGTTCCATGTCTCTGTTGCTCGGCAGAGTTGGAATTATTTTATCTCCCGAGAAGTAATCCTATTATGTATGAACGGCACTCTAGTTCGAGTAGAACACGGAGTCCAGTACCAATTATCCACCAACGAATCACGACAACGGCAGCACGCAGCTAATAAAAAAATTCAGCGGTTTTTATCTAGACAGCCCGGGAAAGATTTTTTTTTTTACAAGGCAATTTTTAGGGTCCTACTAGCGCTTGAACGTTCCAGTGCTAGAACGACAGTGCTAGCATGGGCCCGGCCCATCTTCCCGCACTCCTCCCACCCTTTCCAATAGGATCCTTGTTGTAGGTGTTCTAACTTTCAAAGTTGCAAATATCACCTTCCTTTTCTAGCTCGGATGGTTTTCCCTTTTGTGGTTTTTGGATGATATATGGTGCATGTCACGTGGCACGTGGACCTCAAATGTTTTCCCTTCTTTAGCAGTGTAATATTTTATTAAAAAATATTTGAGGTCTTAAATGATCTTGGATGAAAAAATAATTTAAAAATTTTGGGTGTTATAGAGCACTACATATTTAGAGTAAAGATGTAACCATTTGAAGTTTTTTGAAAATTTTAAAAAGTTAAATTTCTTAACGGCGGATATGAAAACAAATAATTGGGTCTCTAAAGAATCTCAAATAACAAAAAACTAAATTCAAGTTTCAGATTGTGCTGAGATCTACAATTTGAATAGATCGCACCAACTAAAAAAGGAGCTTGCATTATTTATATTGACAAACAGATGAACTACATTTTTAAATTCATCCTTGTGCTAAGCAATTTTTGTTCAAACAGAGTGTCTACGACGGCATTTGAATATGACTTTTGTAAACAGAATGGAGAAAACTAACTGCAACTACCTTAAGTGTCATAAGAAAAGAAGAGGTTACTCTCCTATATCGAGACAAAAGATGTCTTTGTCTTATCTTATCCCAAATGTGTGGCATTGGATTGAAGTGAAAATTAGAGTAGGTTCAACTCCAATCCATTCTAACACATAACACGAGCATCCAACAAGACCTAAATAAATTAGTTGGCACACAGGAAACTACTTAAGCAGGTATATATCTGAAATACCATCTCAGTCATAGTGAAAGATCCACACAAACATACAAATGAAATACTTCGCTACATGCCTACATCCTGCCGGTATAGAAGTTTGGATACAATTACATGTCCAAACCAAACTACCAAACAAAAAGACTAACTAGAGCATGGCTACAATGAAGGGTGCTGGCCCAACTAGTGAAAAGTTTCAAAGTTCAGTTCGTAAGAAACTATGCGTACCACAAGATGTTCATTCATAGCAATGAACTTCTTGAAACACAGCATCACCTCCTCATTCATCCAAGCTCTTCCATTTAAAATAATTTCTTCTGCCGAAGCTTCATGCCTGAATCCACAATTAGCATGAGACCAATGTCTTCCTTTATGGTGGGGAATCAAAGTGCCATAAAATCAATTCTAAACATCGAAGTTCTTTCGTTGCATACATAAAAAGCAATAAAGTTGTAGAGGTATGACTCGAATGAAAGTTTGTAAGCACAACATGCACTAGTTGTTTAGAAAAATTCGCTCTTGTTAAATCTGGAAGACTAGTAGGGTAAAATACAAAATTTAGGGTAAATAACACCAGTACACCATACATGAATATTATCAATATTCTCTCAAAATATTATAGAAATATCAACGCGTAGCAGTAGCCGGACAATTTATTACTGCCACAACATTTGATTGTATGATACAGGGACAGTCATAGGCCCCAAGGCTATGATGTCCCAACATCCTACGAGGGTGGCGATGTCACATAGGGAAGCTACCACCACTCTGAGACTCCACTATTATGAGGCTGATGATGGTGTCACAATCATGCTTTCCAAGTCATTATTAGAAAGTTTACTAACAAAAGTAAAAAGGTGCCCTTCAGTTTTCTACCTGTCAGCCTCCTCTCTCCCTCCCACTTTTCACTAGTTGGGCCAGCACACTTCATGGTAGCCTTATCCTCCCCTACCAGCAAACCAAGACCATAATAACTCGCACTGCTTTACTCTAAAACTGTATTAAAAACTATTAATCACAAAAATTCAGAAATGAAAATTATTAAAGCCTAAATTTCCATTTTACATATGACAGGAAGGCTTATTTCCTGATGAACATGTAGAACAATAGAAACAATAAAGCCTAGGGGAATTTCTTTTTGTTGCACAAAGGCACAACACAACAAAGCATTCTGCCATTTCATTAAGGACAAAGAAAATATAGTAAGCCAGCAGGCGTACTCCCAAACAAATCAATACCAAACACCAGCAAAATAGTGATGGAAATAAAATAAAAGGAAAAGCAGACCAAAACATTAGAACCTCTACCTTGATTCAGTTGGTACCATACTATGCTGACGGTGAGCTGCACAACAGAAACCAGTTCAGCAGTAACATTGGGTAGCAGTGGTTCTCCCAATTCAGCAGCACGGGCATTACGAGCCATCTCAATGGCCAAAATGCTATCAGGAGCTATGTCGAGGTTGATACAAGGACGTGCATCTAAGTATTCCTTAATACTACGCTTCAATTCCTCTGGGCTGAAGAAAAGAAGGGTAATATATTGTGCAAAGCAACCAACATATCAAATTCCAAACTTTAGCTGTAGACGAAATGGCATGGAATGCAATGTAAGCATGTGCTGACTGGTGCTATTGAGCAAAGTAAACATAGTAAAGCAAGGCAATTTTGTTAAAAGCAACCAACACAACAAATGAAAGCATGAATACAACAAATGAACACAAAGGTTTTCACCATCATGGTAACTTATATTGCTTATTCACCCTCGTAAGTACTCCACTATGCACTAGAACATGCATGTGCTAGAGGTATTATGAAAATAAAGTAATAATTTTTTGCACATTACAGGCTTGTATATAAATTAGCATCTTCAAAATACCATCATGTTTATAGCTTAGAATAATGACAGAATAATTAATAGTATTCACATCATGTGGTGCTACAGCTACTCACATGCTACTGTGTTTCTTACTTGCTTATGTTGTTTTCATCCGTCCATGTGTACTATATTTTAGCACCTCAACAAGGCTTCTTACTATTTCCAGTGTATTTCAGGCTTATATATAATACAAAAACAAAAACAAAAATGCCAGTATTGATAGAAATAGTGATGATGTACATACTCCACATCTGAATATAGCTTGGGGCGTTGCTCCTTGACATTTGGTATAATGGTAAGAATGGGACTAGGCAGCACCATTGCTCGTGATATACCTTTTGGTCGGTGCAAAAAGAACCTGGTCTGTCTAGTAGGAGGCACCCTGCACAGGAGAGGAGATGCTTAGAGTTACCAAATTATGTGTTCCTTGTTCTTTCCATCTTTTTTGTAATGCATTAAAGCAAATTATTTGTTCATACCAAAATAGTGTAATTTGTTGTGTCACATAAAGTACTTCTTGTTCTCTTTTTATTCGACAGTTAACTTGTGTTTTTGAGGATTTCTTGCCAATATGAGATAGAAAACATTAAATTTCAGCTAGATAAAAAAGAGCAAAATATGTGTACCATGCAATGTCATTATCAGTTGACTCTTCATCTGTTTCTGTTTGAGGGGGCAGAAGTGGGGGCTCACTTGATGCCAGTTCCTCTATAACTTCCATATCAAACTCACTGCTGTTCACCTCACAGTTGTGCTCCTCTTGCCTGATAAAAGAACATTATTGGAACAATAATCATTAGAAAGAATATCCAGAAGAAGGTATTATGAACTTGCTACGCAAGTAAGCACAAGTCAGACAATCAACAGCAATAACCATGACACTTAAGATGCTAGTATTATGGGTCGAGCCTGTCTAGGCTGATCTTACAGAACAGTCTGCCCAAAATGGATTCCAGTTCCAGCCCCTTGAGCTACAGGATGACTACAAATTTTGAATCAGCGCATGTACGTATATTGACTACTATAGCAATACCAAGAATGAAAACAAAGTATATTTATTGGACCCTTTTATACATGTTAAAGCATGAAGGGGCAGCAACAAGTTTCAGGCCAAACATTCTAAAATCGCAAGGGTAACAAATAAATCAGACAAGCCCTAGTGTTGGTCATTGCCACCAGTTGCTTAGGCCCCGGATGGGTTTTTTGGTTGTATTTATTTTTCTTTGCAGCGAGTGGTGCTATTAGTCTTGTACAAGGTGGCCTAAGGGAGTTAGCTTTGCCTCTCCTTTGCTCTTTTCTCTCTACTTAATGAAATGACACAGTTCTCTTCCTTAGTTCGAGAAAAGAAAATAAAGAAGCCCTTATGACTTCACATTACACAATACTTCTACACAGCTAGGGTCAAAAAAAAAAAGCTCATTAGACAGCAGTCCTATGCTATTTCCTAGCCCTTGAAGCTAGAACAAATCAAAAGAAATTTTTGTTTTCTGTAGCTGTCATTTAATTGTGACATGTAACTAGGAAGGAAATGGTTCTGTTAAACAAAAAAACAAATGTTTAAACAGGCAAGCAATATCCACCATATCACACCAATATAAAAGAGGAATCTTTTGGGGATCAGCAAACAAATCGAAGTCCAAATTTTTGCTATGATATGCAATTTTTTGGTTGTACAAACCACTGGTAGCACACTACATATTTGCATTTTGGGGTCCAGGGCAGTTTGCTAATTTAATTGAATAGTTCGAAATGATTCTCATAACAGAAAGCAATTATAATGGCGCAACCATACAGCAACTTCATGCATTATTGACATGGCTTATCAACGAAAAAGGCAGTGTTTATGGGAGCAAACAAATAGCAGAGTATTTTCCAACATCATAACCTGGGAAGGGGGAACTAAGCGCAGTCAGTTTTACAGTTCAGAAGTTAGAGCGATAATTTTTAGCAAAATAAGTAATGAATATATGATATGTGTGTGCTGTCTCTGCTCACTTTACAATTCCCATGTAGCACCGACTTAAAGTGCTACTGCAAGAAATTCGGCAATTCTTGTTGGTAGATTTAGGTGGTGATTACACTCTTATATGCTGCATTTCTGTCGCAAACAATGGAAATGGGGAAGGTTGCTCGTGTAAGAAAAGAAGATTTAGATGGTGATTGTGGTAGGTCCCCATCAGATTGCATATGGCCAAGGGCAACTGAATTTAAAAGTGGAGTATAAGAAAAGAACTCACTCAGAGCGAGGTGCACAATCAGCATTAGTCATTTCAGCTGTTTCTGGGGTGGAAAGTGAAGGGTCACTCAAAGACAGCTCTTCAAATGTTGGCACATCCATAGCCCTGATGAAAACATGTTATAAGAAAGATCATCAATGCAAAGAACAGTGAGAAGAAATAAGTATAAATTTGGTATGGAAACAAGCATAATACAGGTATATCAAACATATATAATAATAAAGGTAAAAAACAGCAACTTACCTTGCCAGTCTCCTTGGTTGAGAATGCCTTGGGCGGTCTGAATAGAGAACACTTTGTCGAACACGAGTTCTACCAAAAGCTCCGGGATGACTACGAATGTTGGAATCAACAAACTTGGTTAGGTTAGTAACAGCAATCTACTCGATGTTCATGGAATTTCAGAAAACTATTGTTCGTTAAATTTTACCCAAAAAAGAATAAACATTAGTTTTGAGGGGCCACAAAAGGTTTTTAGAGAGCTTGTCCCAGGAGAAATAATAATATATTGAAGCTCTAGAAAGTGGGGAGTAGAGCTACTATTTAGAGAGCTCCGGGATGTCTTTTGGGGGTGAAAAAGAACGATTTTTTCGTTTCTTATTTCTCTGGCTGTAAAATTGGGAACTCTATGTCCTTTATAAATTAATTAATAAAAACTCCAGTAGTGGGTTGTCCATCCTGTTTCATCACTCAAAGAAAATGAATGATTTTGATTAGGGTGAGTATTAATTTAGTGTCACACTAGGTTGAGGGAGAAAGACGGGGTGCGTATGGCTGGGAACTGAATTGGGGAAAAGAAAAGCACACAAGAAAAGCCAGCGAGCAGGAGAGCCTTGGTCCGTCGGCGCTGCGTCCGGCGGAGGATGCCTAGGACCCGGCCCCAGATCCACGCACTTGGTGGAGCCGGCGGCGGCCGCGGCAGCTCGTCATATCATCGGCAAGGGATGCTTGCTGGGTCAGTGATTGATCGGTTGGAGGTTGCCAAAGCTGAACCACGGGAGACCGATGCTTTCCTGTGCCCTCTGCGCGGTTGGAATCAGGATCGGCGCTATCTGTCATCGCGGTCGACGTGGCTTTCACCTTTGGACGCTGATGTACTAGACTGGTGAGCCGTCTTGTAAAATACTAAATCACTTCTTTTATTTCACGTTCAAACAATGTCTAGAGGAAGATGCCAACTAAAGATGTTGCGAACTAGATTACTAGGACAAAGTAGCAAGAAGCAGGGAAGAAGAAGCCAAAGCAAGCATTATAGTTCATAATGGAACTTACCGTGGTCCTACTTGAATTGTTGAGTCTATAGCATGGCGGCGCCGGCAAGCTTTGACGGCACCCAACTCAGAGGGATACGAGTTACGACAATGAAAGATCGTCAAAGCGATAATTGATGGAAGTCGACCTAAGATCGAAGTTATATTCGAATTCGTATATTCTCAGTACATAGAAATACATTATATCTGTGTTTGCATAAACAATGACGGAGGAGGTGGTGTACTAATTCGAGTCGGAATTGGTCCCACGTGTATACATATCTAGGATTACAGATCCGATTTGATTTCCAGCAGTAGTAATCGCTCGGCAGAAGTATTTGGTTCAGGGCCCAGCGGCGCACGGCTTTGGCTACTAGAAGACAAGGGCCCGCATGTTGCACCCTCGAGGCTACTTGATGTTTGATTTACCACTAATCGGATCTGTACTCTGAGTTGTTTATACACGTGGGGCCAATTCCTACACGAATTTGGAGTATACCACCACCGTCTTTGTTTATGCATATATATATATATATATCTGTACGAATTTAATTTGGAGTATATCACACCACCGTCATTGGATTTGCGGCATCCCTACTCACCGGCGACGACGAGATCAAGTCTCCAGTCTCCCTCAGGTCTCTTCGTCCCTATCTGCGCCATCCTCCTCGTGAGTCCTATCCTCCTCTTCTGCTTTTCCTTCCCCAACAATTCGGTTCCCAGGCACTAAGACGTCCGATGAATACTATTATCCGGCTTTCTAATGGTTATTACTTTTTTTAGGGCACGCCGAAGCACGTAATTCTAACGGTTATTACTGTTTATTTTCATGGTTATTGCTGTTTATTGTCTGACCTGTGTGTTTACTTTCGTAGCAAGTTCATAATACGTTCCACTGGATATTCTTTCTAATGATTATTGTTCCATTGTAATTGTTCTTTTATCAGGCATACCTGTGGCAGTCAGATTGATATGGAAGTTACACAGGCAATGTCATCAAGTGAAGCCCCACTTCTGCCCCCTCAAACAGAAACTGATGAAGAATTAACTGATGATGACTGTCCATGGTATATATATTTTGCTCTTGTTTAACTATAAGCGGGAATTCGATGTTTTCTATCTCATAATGGGAAGAAATCCTCAAAAAAAGTTAACTGTCAATATATATTGGTATAGTAATGTAAACAGTGAACTAGTACTTTTTGTGACACAACAAATTACACTATTTTGTTATCAAACTGCCTTGCTTTAATGCATTACAAAAAACAAGGAATGAACAAGGCACACATAAATTGGTAACTCTATCTAACCGTCTTCTCGCCTTTGCAGGGTGCCTCCTACTAGACAAACTAAGTTCTTTTTTAACAGACCAAAAGGTATATCACGAGCTATGGTGCTATCTACGCCCCTTCTTGGTACTATACCAAATGTCAAGGAGCAACGCCCCAAGCTATATTCAGATGTGGAGTATGTACATCATCACTATTTTCTATCAATACTGGCATTTTTGTTGTTAAACCTGAAATACACTGGAAATAGCAAGAAGCCTTGTTAACGCGCTAATAATATTTCAGTACACACACACAGAGATGGACCGAAACAATAGAAGCAAGTAAGCAACATAGTAGCACGTGAGTAGCTATAGTACCACATGATGTAAATACTATTAATTACACTGCCAGCATTCTAAGCTATGGACATGATGGTATTTTGAAGATGCTAATTTAGATATAAGCCTCTAATATGCAAAAAATAATTATTTTATTTTCCTTAACAGCTCTAGAACATGCATGGTTAAGTGCATAGTGGAGTACTTATCAGGGTGTGTAAAAGCAGTATTAAATAATCAAGCCGGTGAAAACCTTTGTGTTCAATTGTTGTATTCATGCAATCATTTGTTACGTAGAAATGAATCCATTTGATCAATAGTAACAGTCAGCAAATGTTTAGTTTGCATTCCATGGATTTTCGTCTACAGCTGCAGTTTGGAATTTGATATGTTGGTTGCTTTTAACAATATTACCATGCTTTTCTTCAGTCCAAAGGAAGTGCAACGTAAGGCTAAGGAATACTTAGATGCACGTCCTTGTATCAACCTCGAAATTGCTCCTGATAGCATTTTTGCCATTGAGGAGGCTCTTTATGCCCGTGCTGCGGAATTGGGTAGGGAACATGATTCTGTTGCAGCAGCTCACCGTCAGCATATTATTGTACCAACTGAATCAAGGTAGAGGTTCTAATATTTTGGTCTGCTTTCCATTCTATTTTATTTCCGTATAACTATCTTGATGTTTGGTATTGATTTGTTTGGGAGCATGCCTGCTGGCTTATTGTATTTTCTTTGTGTTGTGCCTTTGTTCAACAAAAAGAATTTTCCTAGGCTTTATTGTTTTTATTGTCATATATTGTTTTTTTCCTACATGTTTATCAGGAAGTAACCCCCCTCTTCATATGTAAAATGGAAATTTTAGGCCTTAGTACTTTTCACATGCTGCATGTTTGTGATTACATAATAGTTTTTTAATATAGTCTTAGAGTAAAGTAGTGCCAGTTATTATGGTCTTGGGTCTCATGTGTTCTATGCAATGGACCACTAGAAACAGGACACCTGCCCCTTTGCCCGAGCTACATGAATGATAGTAGCGAATTGGGAAAATCTTAGTAACACCTAGCAAATGCTACAGGCAAGTTCGGACAGTGTGGCTGATTGGTGGGAATTGGCCCTGTCTACATCATGTCGAACTTGTGTATGGTCTTGGTTTGCTGGTAGGGGAGGATAAGGCTAGTGACCATGAAGGGTGCTGGCACAACTAGTGAAAAGTGGGAGGGAGAGAGGAGGCTGAGCTGTAGGGCGCCTTTTAACTTTTGTTTCATAAACTTTCTAATAATGATTTTGGGAGGCATGCATGGTTGTGACGCTATCATCAGCCTCATAATAGTGGAGTCTGAGGGTAGCTGCCCTATGTAACAACGCCACAGTCATAGGATGCTGGGATGTCATAGGCTTTGGACCTAATGACTGTCCCCATACAATCAAATGTTGTGGTGTCATTTACCCTGCCTTTTGTATTTTACCCTACTAGTCATCCTGATTTAACAAGAGTGAAGTTTCTAAACAATTGGTGTATGTCATGCTTACAAACTTTCATTCGAGTGAGCCAAGTGTAGCTTTATTACTTTTTATGTATGCAAAAAAAAAGAACTATCGATGTTTCAAAGTGGTTTTATGATACTTTCACTTTGATTCTCGCCATAAAGGAAGACATTGGTCTCATACTAGTTCTGGATTCAGGCATGAAGCTTCAGCAGAAGAAATTATTCCAAATGGAACAGCTTGGATGAACGAGGAGGTGATGCTGTGTTTCAAGAAGTTCATTGCCATGAATGAACATCTTGTGGTACGCATAGATTCTTACGAATTGAACTTTGAAACTTTAGAACTTTCCCAATATATCCCTATGTTGATTTGTTGTCAGAAGCTGGAGGACTACTGCCTTGATGAACTTCAGCACCAGTGTTTTAATGTGGAGAGCTATGACAAGGTGTACCATCATTATAACTTCACTGTGAGGATGAAGATGCCAGAAGCTGATTGGGAGGTGAAGCTGTATTTCGCTGAAGTGAAGGAGGCTTTTAGGAAAAAATATTATTTATGCTATCCATTGGATCCAAACGAAAATGGTAATAGCAACTGTACAGTATTCTTATGCGAAATATTTGTGGACATTACTTAAAGTTTTCTAATACATTTTGCCTGCCTTTTTTTTTGCCAGGCCTATGTTATGGATGCAAGAACCAAGGAGTGGAAGATCTGAGACACCCTGCCATTGATCTATATGAAATGGCCTCGCCTGATGCTTCATGCAATTTATGGTACTTTGATGATGAAAGTGACCACGAACCAAAAGCAACATGTTTTGAGTCTTGACAGTTTGTATGTCGACCTTTAAGTTTGGGCATGATGCTCCAGGTTCCTGCAGTAGGTAATTTATTGTATCCGAACTTCGTACCGGTAGGATGTAGGCATGTAGCGAAGTATTTCATTTGTATGTGTGTGGTGGATCTTAAACTGTGACTAAGACGGTATTTCATACATATCTGCTTATGTAGTTTCGTGTGAGCCAACCAAGTTACTTGGGCCTTATCTGGATGCTTATGTATCCTCAACAATTGTTGGAGTGGATTGGAGTAGAACCTAGTTTAGTTTTCATTCCAATCCACAACATGCAAATTGAGATAAATACATGGGTTTCCAAACAAGCCCTTGGTTGGCTCAGGAACTTGATGACATTTCACACATTTTGTTACTTCCTCCAACCCGGATAAGACACCTTTCATCTCGATATAGGAGGCTTGTAATATCCCAAGCGGCCAAGCGCAGAGTACCTCTTATTTTGTTATGACAGTTACGTTAGTTAGAGGTACTTTTCTTCGCTGTGTTTACAAAGAAATTCATATGCCATCACAGACACACGTGCTTGTTCTCAAGGAACTCTGATATGCACAAAAGTTGGTGAGCACAAGAATTTTAAAATGTAGTTTCTTTGTTGGGTAACATATATACTCCCTCGGTTCATCAGTCTCCTATATGTTGGGCTCCCACATCGCTCTTGGCGACTCGGGTGGCGACGCATGACTCCGCCTAAAAGCCCCTACCCTAGGCCGACGTTGGAGCCTGACGTTGGCAGTCTAAGTGAGGGGAAGGACGGCGGCGGTTGGGCCCTCTCCTCCCTTCTCTCCCTCTCCTGGAGGCGCTCCAATGGTTTTAAATGTGGGTGGCAGCCAGCTACGAGTTTTGGGGGCCGGATTCGCGAGCTCATCGGTAGGATCCAGTCACCGGTGGGCGGATTTGGTGGTGTCTAGTCTGGGCTCGCCACCCCAAAGCTCTTCGAGAGACTGCTTCCGTGGTAACGATGGTCCTACAGTGTGGGGGCGCCTCGATCCGCATGGTAGCGATGGGATCTAGGCTCTTGGAGGCCGGATTGGTAGGATTGGAGTCCTGAGCTACACGAAGGGTGTTTAGCCATGGTAGGGGGGCGGGAGTGGGCGGCCTGGCCTCTTCTACCTCCCATTCCCTTGCCCCCGAACCTCGTCTTACTCGTTCTCGCTTGCCACTAGTCCATTCGGCTCGTTGGCTCGCTAGCTTTGGCTGGTTCCGGTGCAAGGCATCCTCTGCAACAAGTTTGACGGATGCGGTGGTGGCCGTCATCCTTAGCCTCCTTGGTTGGGGATGGCTTGCTCTGCTGGATCCAGCGTGCTAATGGCGGAAGTTTGTAATAGGGTTGCTGGAGGTTGTGTGGCGGGGATTGTTGATCAGACTGCTCGGCACCTCGGCAGGGGTTGGGACGGTGGTGGGCTAGTCGACTAGGGCTTCATCTTATTCCGTCCCTCTTCTCCATGCCAGCTGCCTTTCTCCTTGCTCGGGCTAGTTTTCTCAGGGCAGGCTACGTCTATTTGCCTCTGGTGGCAACATATGTGGAAGTTGCATGAGCTGGGGTGAAAGCCTGGACGATGAGATGTTTGCGAACAGGGGTTGGAGTCTGGACTGGACATAGCCAGGCCAAGATTGAATGGCTGAATCAATCGATCTCCTGGAGCCAGGCTTGAGTTAGCACATGACACTATTCGCTCACCTCCCGGCTTGCTTGTCCTCACTCATCTTCTCGGTCGCCGGTTCAAGGAGCGGAGCGCCCGAGGTCCAGCTGCTTCACATCGCAATCCACCGGCGAGTGCGGTGCGGTGGCCCCCCTACCCCGGTCGATGCGGAACTTTTTACATTTTTCAAATGACCTCAAATGGTTATATACTTACTTGCTTTAGACTAAATTTGTACTGTTTGATGAAATCTATTTTTTTTTATTATTTTCATCGAGATCATTTAAGAGCTCAAATAAATTTTTGATATATTGCAAAAAGGAAATATTTTTTGAAGAATACTAAATAGATAGAGAGATCTTTTTTTTATAAAAGGAAAGGGAAAACTTGTGTGGTCCACGTGCCACGCGCAATCATGTGAAAACCACAAAAAGGAAACGTTGTGAGCTAGATAAGGGAGGCTACTTGTCCAACTTTGAAAGTTAGAGGAACTCCAACAACGTCCTATTGGAACCCAACTCTACTACTCCCTCCGTCCTGAATTAAAGAGCATCCTGATTTTTTGTTGGTGTCCCTAAATATACTCCCTCCGTCCTGATATAAAGAGCATTCTAGACGTTGGAAGATGTCCTCAAATATAGTGTATTTAGAGAAAAAAGATAATATTTACTTAAATAAGAGTATGTGATCGTTTTTTACAAGGAAGGTAACTCATGCACTTGCCATATTTTGTATAAGAACTAATTGTTCACCCTTTAATCATGCAAAATAGAAATAGATTTCAATACATTAGAAAGGTAAATGAGGAGTATATACGTCTATTGCCTTCTCTCTTATTTTGTCTTAGAATGGCTAGAATGCTTTTAAATTCAGGACGGAGGGAGTAGTGCATTGGGGAGACATGATGAAATTTTTTTTTCTTAATAAAAATAGTGCATGATTGTGGCTGATTGTTGTTTCCATATTTTGTATAAGGAAGCATAGATTGCTCCCAACAATCATGCAGAATCGGATCAGATTTAATTATATTAGGAAGTTAAGTGAGGGGTATATGCGTCTATCGCCATCTCTCTTATTTTGTCTTGAAATAGCTAGGATGCTCTTTAATTCAGTATGGAGGGAGTAGATAGTAAAGATGACAAAAAGTCCAAGAAATCGATGTCATGGAAACCTTGTGGCAAAATTTGTTTTTTTTTATTTTGCAAAATTATATATGCATGCCAACCTTGTCGTGTTATCATACAGGTACAACCTTAGCAAGGGCCCGCCTTGGCTCTCCATCCGGCTAAACTTCGTAAGGGCAGGTACATTGCTACACGTAAGCGGTCCCATACGTCGTCTCATGCATTGCCACATAGGATTTTTGATGATGTGGAGGAAAGAGAGAGGTGAGAGAGAATGAGGTAGTTGTTTCGCGAAACAACCACCTCATGAGCTAAAATTTAGGACTATGAGACAACTATTTTACCATTGTATGAGTTATTGTTGTCATGCACCTCACAATCCTATTTTTACTCTCTCCCTAAATTAAGGAATTACAGGTTGCTATGAGACAACTTAAAATAACAACCATTGTACATATAGTCTATTGAATCGTCTTAAATTACGTGGCACTATATGAGATAAGTTATGAGACAACGCCAATGTACCTGCCCTAACACATCTCCTGTCACGCGAGATCCCGGACGTCCTAAATCGCCGGGGTGCAAGAGACATCCCATGCCGTGGCCTCAGCTTTTGTCAGCTGTTCTTGCAGAAAGGAGTCACAGGCACAGCTCACGCCGGGCCACATGACGAGCTGAGTTGACTTTTCTGAGTTTTCTCCCTTAAAACCAGTGTGTAGAGTTACAGCAAATGCATTTGGACTACCCTATTCATATGATCAACTTTTTTTTTGTCAGCGTTCCATTACTATTCCCGATGCCACAATGTAGAAACCCATATGGACCAATATGCAGGGCCCACCATCATAGAGTTGTTGGCCACAAGTGCGTGAGGGAAGAGAGAGTTAAAGTGAGAGAAAAATATTTTTTATTCACTATGGGTAGTCCATAGTACGATGGACAGCCATAACTATGGACCACTCTATGACCTGGTTCCATAATATTTTAACTACCCAGTACACAATTTTTTAATCACTATTGACTACTTTTCTGCAACATTGCGATTACTCCTAGATCATGACTTCTGGGATGAGCACGAAAAATTCACCAACTCAGAGAATGAGTTGGTGGAGGTTGATTTCTCTGAGGAAACATTAGTGTTTGAGTCCTGTGTTAATGAAGAACCTAGCCTAGCTTTTGTATTTTACCAACACTTTAGGGATGTGGTCAAAGGGGATCTTTTAGCTTTGGTTAACCGTTTTGAGAGAGGGGTCCTTAACCTTGATAGACTTAATTTTGGTATGATTACTCTCATACCTAAGGAACCGAGGCTAAAACTCTTAGGAAGTTTAGGCCTATTTGTCTACTAAACTATAGTTTCAAAATTTTTGCCAAGATGTTGAATAATAGATTGGTGGGAGTGGCTAATAGATTAGTAGCTTCAAATCAAACCGTAAGGCAGATACATTCTTGAGAGTGTGGTGGCTGCATATGAGATTGTGCATGAGGTATATAGGAAACATGAGAAGGGTTTCATGCTTAAGCTTGACTACAAAAAGGTCTACTCAGATGGAGCTTCCTTGAGGATATGCTCAAAGCTAGAGATTTTGGGGAAAAATAAATCGGTTGGCCTGATTAGGAAAGTTGTAAGAGGAGGGTCTTTATGCATCAGAATAAATAATGAAAATAGCAAGTACTTTAAATAAGGTAAAGGCTTAAGGTAGGGGGATCATTTGTCCCCCGTCCTTTTTAATTTGGTAGCTGATGTTTTTTTAGAATGCTAATGAAAGCAGCTAGTCTGAATATGATCACTAGTTTGTTGCCTCAAGTTAGGGAGGGGGTATTATCAACTTGCAATATGCTGATGATACTTTGTTGTTTCTAGAGAATGATCTTGACGAGGCTAGTACTTTGAAATGGTTGTTGGTCTATTTTGAAAAGATGTATGAAGATAAACTATGATAAGAGTGATTTTCTTACTTTGGCCTAGAGGAGCATGAGACTAGCTTTGCTAAGATATTTTGCTGTAAAAAGAGTGAGTTCCCTATAAAATACATTGGAGTATCTCTCCACTTTACTAAACTTAGGATAAAAGATCTACAACCTGTGATTCATAAGATTATCAAAAGAATTGCTGGATGGAGGAGGAGGCTATGTACTCTCATATGCTGGAAGGCTTACCCTCTGAAAAGGCTTGCTTAGCAAGCATCCCAATCTATCTTCTATCAGTGATCAAGTTCCCTAAGTGGGCCATTGACATGGTCAATTCACAAATGAGGCATTTTCTGTGGAATAATGATGTGAACAAACAAAAATTTCATCTAGGTAATTGGTAGTTGGTTGCCTTGAAGAAAGATGCAGGTGGTTTAGGGGTCCTTGACATGAGGAGTTTGAACATCTCTTTGTTGGGGGCTTGGATTGCTAGATATCAACTGAATTCTAGTGTTATTTGGAAGGATATCACCGATTTCAAATACAAAACTAACAACGTAATATTTTCGTTGTAGTGCCGATAAAAGCTACTCGTTGGGGGCGAAATGGATTGTTGGGAATGGTAGGAAGATTAGGTTATAGGAAGATGTTTGGATGGATAATATTTGCTTGGCTACCGGGTTTTGGCCACTTTATATTATCAATGAGCAACAGGGCAAAACTTTGTCTGATGCCTGGGATGGTGTTAAAGGTGAATATACCATAGAAATCCACATTTAAAACACCGTCAACATGCCTCGGTTTCAAGGAATAATAAGCATCATGAGCATATTTTATCAATAACTAGTTCCACTTGTACACTGAGCTCTTGATTTCAGGAATACACAAAACAAAGCTCAAGAGGGCCCAAATAGGGGATCGGCCGATTCCCCTATGGACCCACCTTGACCTGAGCTTCAAGCATGATCCGTGGCAACACCCATGGAGTCCATTTCATCCCTAAGATCAAAGTGTGTTTTCATTCAACGGTGAAAGATCACTGCACACGGATTCATGGAGCCACATGTAAGCAAGCAACGTGACAACAAGTGACCAAATTGTGGAGCCACTCCCTGTGATAGGTGGGGACAACACCAAACCAACTTTGGCTAGGCCCACTCACCATAGGGGGATCGGCCGATCCCCCTTGCTGCCCAGCCAAGTCGGTTGGCTCCCCACCGACTCAAGCAGCCTATCCATGTGACAGTTTTTCCATAATCATCCATCTAAGGTGGTTCCCAAGGTCGGTTTCATCCAAGGGCCAAGAAGGAGGAGCACACAGATCGCTGACATGGCACCGAAGTAGCCCCTACTCCACCTTGCCCTATAAATAGAGGCTGCCTCCACCCTTGTAAATCATTTCCCATTTCTCCAATATCTAATATTCATGAGAGATCAAGAGCAGTAGTAGTTAGTCTAGAGTGGGAGTTAGAGTCGAGTCGGGTGAACCTCGGGGTCTCTAGAGTCATCTTCTGGAGAGTCTGGTATAACTCTTGTACCTTTTCTCTTTTGTAAGATGTTCCATTTATTAATATATTAGTCTTCCTTTACTTTGCTCAGTACTTACTTAAGCATTACTTAGTGCAAGTCTATAGTCACTATAGTCTTGTTGTGTGCTTATCTTAATTGGAGTGGTTTCCTGCACCCACTCCTTGTGTGTGTATCGTTGTCCTATCTTGCATTGGAGCTTTAACTATCTGCGCGTTAGCTATAGTTGTAAGAGTAAGTGTGAGCGTGATGCTCATACTTAGTCTTACGTTTTATTGCCGCTGGTTTGCACGGACAGTAGGGGCACACTGGTGGGAAGTGACAGAGGTCCTGCTTGGCATTAGGATTTCTCCTTGCGTTCGAACTAGTTATTAAAAGGTAAGATGTCCATAAGCCAAATATTCTCTTGAGCAGGTGTTCTGTCTCCTGCTCTTTCGTATATACCTCGCACACAAGTTGTAGGAGCTAGTTTAGCTACGTCAGTTATCTATTAGGATCAAGTCCATATGAGTAAAGTTAGATACATAGGAGCCCTTTACTCACTCGTTGTCCTCCCACCTAGCTAACACTCTACCAGTTATCTTACATTAGGTTCTTACTACCTTACTTACCTACCCTTCCTATAATTCACTTGCCCCCCTTATCTTCACTAGTTGATACTAGATTATAGTGGACATAAGGATATCTCTTCTCTTTTATTAAACATTCCTAGCCCTGCTTTCCCTTGGGATAAAACAAATAACGATACCTTGGAATACTCATCCTCGGTGTAGTACCCCATCATGCATTTCTGGCGACGTTGCCAATCTTTGGTGATAGCGCTAAGAAATACCAAAAGATGGAGAGAATTTAATGTTGTCTTTTAGAAGAACTGTTGATACTAGAGGAATGGAGATGTGGTATGAATTGTTGAATCTAATGGAAACTATTTCTTTATCTAATGAGGATGATCACATTCTATGGAGTTTCACCTCCTCGGGAAAATATAGTGTGCAGTCCTTATATGCCATTATCAACCATAGAGGGATAGTTCCCATGTATGTAAGTTCTATTTGGAAACCGACAATGCCTCCTAGGGTTCAGTTCTTTTTGTGGCTATTGTTGAAGAACAGGCTTCTCATAAGGGACAATGTGGCTAAAAGAAAACGGTTAGATGACTTATTCTGATATGTTCTAAAACAGAATCTGTTGTTCATTTGTTTTTGGAAGGTTTTGTGGCCAGTCAGGTTTGGTGTACTGTGAATGAGGTTTTCAATCTACAAATTGGTGCGAATTTTGAATCGGTAGCTAGTCTACGGGTTGCACACAAAAAACATGTTGTTAATAATGTTGTTTCTTCTACAAGTCTCTCGGGTGGATCTGGAAATTAAGGAATGAGTTGTGCTTTCGTGGTGATGTTTGGATGAGGATGCAAAAGGTGCTGCTGACAGAGGCGATGCCACGTAGGGCTAGCCTGGTGCACCGGCATCAGGGTAAAAAATAATTTTCTATTACTATTAGCAATTTTTTTTCTTCTTGTGCACTTCTTTGGATCGTGAGTGTGCACCAGGGATGCTCACAACTCAACCAGCAGACATTACTGCACCACGGTACACCAAGGTCTACCTTCGCACTGGCTGCTGATAATTGCAAAGATGCTTGGGAGATGGATGCCACCGTTCAAGGAGGAAGCCAGGGTTCGGTTGATGGAATTCATCAAGTTTATGGAAGGCAAAGCAAGCTCGCCGTCTCTGGTCCAGTGGATGCCGGGAGCTACCAGTTCATCATCAGAGTCGGTTCCATTGGTTGCCCAGCCTTTGGCCATGGGTTCCCCAGGTCCGAGTGATGTTGGGAATGCTTCTGAGAGTCTTGATCTTTTGTCGCACTTTCCTATGTCAATTTCTGGGGTTAGCGATGAGCACCAGCTTCGTCTCCTTTTACTTTTCTAGACTAAGTACTATTTGTGCGAGCGCGCCTATACGCAGATGTAAACGTTTGGCTTTTGAGAATGAAAAGTGGAGGAGACCCTTTTCTCTAAAAAAAAAAAGAAAAATAATTTTCTTCAAAAAAAAAAAGAAATAAACAACCAAAAAGTAATAACGTAACTGGTTCACGCTATGATCAGGTCACACTGCAAAACCACCGAACCAAACAGCTCCATAGATGTAAAGTATGTATTTGCATGTAAGTATACGGAATAATATACGACGAACACGTCTTCAATTCGACGACGTCTTGCCTCAGTTATATAACTACTGTCCTGGTGGTAACACACATCGGACGATGTCCAGGTCCGTGATGACAGCTGGGTTACAATGGCGATGGTAATGGAGCTGGCCGGTCCGCTGAGCTGTTCCTCATCTGATAATGAGGAGGATCTTCTCAAAAAAAAAAAATGCTAATGTCGACGAGCACCAATTCCGTTGTGTGGAGAGCGCGTGGCCTCAATATTGGGCGCGCACGTCGCAGTGTTGTCCGGGAGTTTCTGATGTAGGGAACCGTCTCTGCTAGTGCTTGTGTAGTGGCCACACGGCTGCCATTGCCACCATTACCTCGTCTCTGCGACTCTCTTGATCCATTAGCCAGCCGTCGTCAATAACAATTCGAGAAGATCGATCTTTATTTGGAGATCTAGTTGAATCACCTGAGTTTCTGGCAAGACTAGAAGATTCAACTTGTGTAGTTAAGTTCGAATTGAAATATTCAGAGGATCGATCTCGATCCCCAAAGATGATTTGGGCCTTCAATTCCTTCACATTATATAAAAGTAATAAGTAGCAGAATCGTGACAACATCCAAAGAAGTCTATCTTATAAGCAATATTCACATGGAATAAATTACTTTTTAAATAAAACAGATCATGCAAAGAGACCTGTTGGTGATTATATTAAAAGGAAAAAAGTACAGCAGCAACACATGGATGATCATATATAATATTAAACAGCTACACGTATGTGGAACATGATTCCTCTTCACTTCATTTAAACTAGGTGGATTCCCTGCGCGTTGTTGCGGGTATAAGAGAAAACATAATAGGTTAGCTAATGTAAAAATTAGTGAACATTTGGTGACCATCAGTAACATGCACATGCGTTAGCTTTGGACGGTGGAAAGTGGATGAGGACCAAGGGCCTGCGCTCAATCGGGAATACCAGTCTCTTTACCTTCCAACACTAATTAGCGGATGATTTGTGGTGACTCGGTGACTTGCGGGACCCTTATGATGACGTGGTGCAAGGATACTCTAGAGAATTAAACTAGTGGGCATTAACTTTATAGGAGTTTAGAATGTAATGTAATCACTGGTAGAGAATGGACTTTCGAATCAAGGCTTTAGTCCTGGCCATTTTTTGGCCCGAGACTAAAAAATGATTTAGTCTGGTGTCTCTAACCGGGCTACTTTTGTGTATTATATTTGGGACTCTCATTAGTGTTTTCTAGGCCCAATTATATAGGCAACAAGCATTAAAGACATTGTTTATTAGTTCCTGTGTAAATGCAAGCTCCTCTAGGGGTAAATAATGGAACCCCCCTCTCAAGCACCCTATAAAAGGAGGAGAGGAGGAGGTGGAGAGGGGGCTTGCCTTTCACTCATTTAGCTTTCTCCCTTTCTCTCCGCTAACTCCTCTCTTATGTTGGGTCATAAACCAACATTGTAATAAGAAGATTTAAATTTTATATCCAAACACTCAACGAATTCAAATAATAGAACCGCAATAGTAAAAACATCCATCATTGCCCTGTTTAGCTAGTGCACATTGTCTTCAAATTCTTAGAGTCGATAACCTGCCTATTAGACTATAGTACATATTTCGCATAGATTGTGCTGATGCTAGATCATGTGCACAACACAATAATACTATGCTTGTTAGGTTCTCTGTCGACTCATTTAAAAAGAATAAGTTTTTTATTACTCTAATCCAAATCATTACATTGAGCTAAAATTTTAGATTACTAGTTTACTTAAATAATCGTCCTGCTGCAATGTTCTTCTTTGACTGAGAAAGATGTATCGAGGAGATAATGAATTTCTTAAAATAAAATTTAGAACTTTGTTGTTTGACCAGAATCAGAGATGTAATAAATAGGTTTTGCATTAAACACTTTTTCAACTTCTTCCACTTCTTCTTTATGTTTGGGTATTACAGAACATTCATAAACTACATTGCTTTGCACAATGTTTAAGGTACTGATATGTTAAATCATACAATACTATGTGTTTTAAATTGTTATATCTACTTGTACTTCACCGAAACAAGCCTCTACATAATTTGGGTAGCAATTTTGTTTTTAATCTATGCCACCCACACAAATTTTCTAGCTACACTATAGAGCTAAACTAGTGAAGTAACTCGAATGAGCTACTCTTTCGAGCTACTTAGAAACTATCACATACTAGAACAATATATTAATGTAAATGCATGTGTGACGTTCTGTAAACCACCATTGGCAAAAGAACAACACAATGGATAATCCTTGTAGTTTGGTTGCTTCCAAAAACCTATGTCCATGTTGTCGTAAGTTTCTAAGTGATCATTAATGCTCTAAATAGCCGTGTCAGATAGACTTAGAATTTGGATGCTGCAAGAATCAAGCACAAGGTGCGCTTCATCTAGCCATGAGCATTCCTATAGAGTACCTCCTTGCATCTCCGTGTGGTGGGATCAAAACCTTGTACAAACACCGATTATTGGCCGAGAATAATCACAACACTCCCCTCAACAACCATTGTTTCTCCAAGCCATCTAGCTAGCTGCAACCACCAAGAGCAACAAGGAAATCCCAAATTGCCACGTGCTTCAACATTTTATATTCAACTTTCCAAATTTATCAAATGGCTACATGCTTTACAAAGGGAAATATGCATGTGTGGGACATGTTGTTGGGGACCCTATATTGAATATCGGCTAGCTCCCCCTTAGCGGCCCAATAGGAGTTTATGTAGTGACTTGTCAATTTATCCCCTATTGGGGTCGCATGTAAATTGTCACTCACCTATATAAGAGGCCAAGAGCATGAGGGCAGAAGGAGGAGAAGTTACTTTGGGATAAGAAAGATGAATATAGAGGTGGGACTCATATTGGGACTAGGGTCCTCAACTGGGTCATGAGGTGAAGGGTTCCAAAAGGAGTTTGGATTCGTGACCAAAGCTAGCCTGAGCAGCCTACCCCTCTCGGTAAACTAGGGTTTAGGGGTGCCTCCACTGCCACGACCACCGAGAGGCGCCGCCGCCACCATCGCTTGCGGCCCCTGTTCCCTCGCCTCCGGCCTCGCTGCCGGTGGTGACGCGGAGCGGGGGTCCGTCTCGTTTACAGTTTTTCGGTCGTCATAGGGTCGTAGTCGAGTCCTAGGTCTAGGGTTTGCTCGCTGTCGATGTTCAGCGGTGGAGTTAGATTTTTTCAGAGGAGCGTGGCTCCTTTGCGGCTTGGTTTTCCTAGCAACGCCGGCGATGCGGAAGCGGCGGCGGCGCAGCGGAATAATTTCTTCCAATCTCTTCCGTTCTCCAATGGCGATGTCACACCCCAAAATTTGCTATTTGGGGTTGTGCATGTAAAATTTTAAAAACACGTTTAGAAAGTCGTTTGTCTTTCTTCGGCTTGTCCTTGTCTTTTCCTATAATCAAAATTCCTTGTTTATCATCTTATAATTCTTGTGCTTTCCAAAATCCTTTTCGGCACTCATATCAGTTTATCATCCATCGAAGTATCTCTAAAAGCTTCCTTGGGAATTTTTTTCGGTTTCTTCTGGAATTTATTCACATTTGTCTATGAGTATAGTCTAATATTTAGATGCTCCAAATTATTTACCTTGAGCTCCAGATAACTTTATTTGGGTTATTCGTGTTCCAAAATATCTCAGTAACTTTTCCGAATTTATGCAGTTCTCGAAATATTTTTCGTGGCATAAATACTTCAACACTTTTCTAGAATTATTTTATATAATTAATTCTACTCCTAAGCTATCCGAGAACAAAATCATTTGGATCTTTCTCATATCGGTTTCCTATACAGATATTAGACCTATCTGTTTTTCTTTGTTTTGTTCCTGGCACGTTTTGCTTCGATGTGATGACATAATCTATTGAAGCAAATTAAAGCAACTTGGTCACATCTTTGTATATGCGTCTAGGCGTATAGCCGATGCGCATAAGCCTGCTGCTAGCGTTGGTTCTATTGCTACCAAAGTGGAATCCGACCATATTTACTATACGCCGCAATATCCATCTCTGTCGTGCATGCAAAGGACTTCGTGTCCATCTTGCTTGCCGGTTGATGTGCGCATCTATAAATAACAAACTCAGCCACCGTGTCCTTTTCAGAAACCAATCTATCATGCCGCACGTCGCTTCGCCCTAAGCCCTAGCGTGCTCTGCCTTGGTTTGGATCTCGCCGAGAGTCGCGTCCGGCCGCCGTCGTTGAAACCACCGTGGAAGCCTCTCCGCCGTTCGGAACTCGCTGCTGGCCTGCTACCCATCCTGTCGTGCCTGGTCGTTGCCATCAACTTCGGTATGTTGCTGAGAGCCTAGCCTGCCAATCTACCATCTGTCGTGGTGCCATGCTGATGGTTCCTTACTCACCATCTCTCATCTATTGTGCCGAACAGGAGCATATATGCAAGTCGTCATGCACATGCAGGCCATCGCTAAATCATCTACTGCAATTCCGTTCTGAAAGTTATATCCAGTATCATGTTTATCTGCATATCGTGATGCTTTTTGTTCAGTATACATGAATCACGGCCACACCCCAAATTTATTGTCCAACAACACGAACTTGTGCTTTGTCCTCCGTCGCCTTGACACCAGCAACAAGCTAGCGTCATGCATGCTTGATTACAGGTGAGACGCACATCTCCCTCTCCATTATTTATTGGTTAAAGATTATGCTGATGTCATGTATATGTCATTTATGCATAATAAATCAGCATTGTCTATCTGTTCCTTAATTCAAGAAAAATTCATCTTTATTCTCTAACTATGTACACATGGAGTATGTGCACTTCTACCTGTCGAATCTCTGTTTTAGCCATTAGTTATTCAATCTACATTCTTTCATTTGGTCTCCAACTGAATGCCTATTAAACTCTATAATACTTAGTTACTGCCTTCGAGAATCACCCATAGCATGCACTGCGGCAAGCAAATGATCGATGGAAGAACATCTATCCACACTTATACTTTCCAGTAAGTCTTTGATCTATCCTTCTTTAATCCTTGGTTCCTTCTTTAATCCTTGGTTGTTTCCACTTCTAAATTCTGGTATAGTAAAATAATGTTGTGTTGCACTATCCATCTGCGAGTAGGAGAGTTGTTCGTGCGCGTTGGATACAAGAAGATGCAAAAAACGATGACCGAAGGATTTCTAAGCTGCTTTGGGTATAAAGTCTTAAGGCAAGTATAGCTTGGGTTTTGTTTCTATGATCATGATCTTGTGACTTAACTAATGTTTATGCAATGAACGTTAAAAGATGACTTTTTAGCAACATAAGATCTTGTCTGTAAGAGAAATTCCGGGATTTATAGTACTACTGTGAGGGCTGTGAGGGCTATATGGCTCTGGCTTTAACTCAGTATGAGGACCTTTTCTAGCTTGTTAGTGGTTACCCGAAAGGGCGCAAGAGGGGCTCTGCCTTGTATGATCCCGGGTAGGGTTCATGCTTTTATTGAGAAAACTTTAGCGGCCCTAACTTATTAGATGAACCTTTGAAAGGCATCATAGTGAACCCTGCCGACCTTTCTTGGAAGAGGGTCAAGAGACTAGCTACCTCGGGCAAAAGGGTAAATCACGCGCAGAGTTAAATCGATTAATCGTCCGTGCCCACGGACATGGCGGCCTGGAAAACTCAAGGAATTTTATATGTTCATTTAAATTGTTTATGTGCAATTCATCATTCAGTTTCACTTGATCACGTGGTTATAAGATTATACTTGTTATACTTGCGGAATTTGACATGGACTCACTCTTGCTATTCCCTCCACACTTCAGGAGAAGTTTAGGCTTGTGGTCAACCAGTCAGTTTGGATCCAGTAGAGTGGAGTCAATACCCGAAGTTTAGAGTTGTCTTTCCGCTGATTGCTTCTAAGGTTATATCCCTTTTTGCTAAGTACGTTTTATCTATTAAGCATTGTTATTTGATATCACCTTTTATTTGTAGCTATATGTGAGATTTGACCTTTAAGGCTCACATATGGTGTATATCTGGTTTTGTCCTTAAAATCGGGTATTATAGGCGATCTACACCGACGTCAACGGAGAGGCTGGGGAGACCTCTCTTTGGAGTTGAGGGTCGGCGCATCATTGTCTTCTTCAGGTGATGATGCTGTTGACCCTGTTAATCTCGAGGAATATGTTCTTTGGTGAAAACCAGAGCTCTGCTCGGGTTGCCAGCAATGGAATCGAAGGATGCGTCGTGGGTACAAGATTTGGCCGATGCGCCTGGGAGGCAACGTCGGCTGATTCGCCCAGAAGTAAGTCCTCTCTGCGTCCTCCACCCTGTGGAGTCTGGCTCTGGTGCCTGACGACGATTGGTATGCGGCTTCGATGGCGGTAACGGATGGATCTCTGAAGTCTTCGAAGAAGATGAACATGAGTTGTGAACTTCTATGTAATTTTCCTTTTTCTTTGTAGTCCTGTCGTAAAAGGGCCGGTGTAAGGCACTAAGATGAAAACATGTTTCTTTTAAAAAAAGCCAGCCTGAGCAGGGGCAACATCTGAGGTTTGTGGAAAGACAACTACTCCATCCATCCATAGAAACATGCAATTCTCTCTTATCAAGGAGTCAAGCAGTTTGAACTTTGTCCGAAGTTATATAAAAAAGCAATCACATTATTCTTGATACAAAATAAGTATTACTAGGTTAGTAGTAAATATATTTTCATAATACATGGTGCTCCACCGAACCTGGTCACTCTGCAAAACCACCGAACCAAACAGCTCCATTTAAGTATGTATTTGCATGTAAGTATATGGAGTAATATACGAATTCGAACGTCTTCAATTCGACCACGTCTTGGGATCAGTTATATAACTACTATACTGTATATATACCATAAAACTTAGTGTCAAAAAAGTCAAATGGTCTTAGAATTCCCTCACGGTGCACTACCATCAGGGAAAATAAAAATACCATCAGGAAAAATAAAAATACCGTCAGAAAAAATAAAAATACCATCAAGATTAACTTGACAGGGTAATTCCAGTTTTTCCTAACGTTGGTCAGTGAATTTCAAGTTTCCAGTAGTCATGTGACTGGGGAATTGACTTAAATCGCACCAAATGATCTGAGAAAAAAATGAACAGGTACTACCATCACACAAGTTCACGCAAGAAGCAAGAATGTAAATTCCCGACTACCCAGAGAAACAAACACTTGGATTCGAACGACGGCATTCAAGCCACGTTCCCACTGTATTGCTAGTAAGTATACGGAGTAATATACGAATTCGAATACGTCTTCTATTCGACCAC
Organism: Themeda triandra; assembly: GCA_018135685.1. Taxonomy (NCBI): domain Eukaryota; kingdom Viridiplantae; phylum Streptophyta; class Magnoliopsida; order Poales; family Poaceae; genus Themeda; species Themeda triandra. Next base: position 107,992 of record JAENPR010001178.1, read on the forward strand.
GTCTTGCATCAGTTACATAACTACTATACTGTATATATACCAGGTCCTGGTGGTGGTGGTGACACACATCGATCGGTATCGAATCGTGCGCCACGCAGTCGCCGTCAAAGGTCGCCGGCCGCCCTGCCATAGATCAACAAGGAGGACCACGGTAAGGCTCCATTACGAACTCGTGTGCTTGCTTGCTTGATTGCTCCTATATCGTCATAATCTAGTTCGCATCTTTAACTGACATCATTCTCTAGACATGGTTTGAGCGTCTATATATTAGCAAAGAACTACATAAAAATAAATAAATAAATAAATAAATAAATAAATAAATAAGTGAAGCATTTATCATGACATCTAATTTCTTTTTTTTTTGAACTAATTTCGGAGAGAGCTGATATACATATCTCTTAATATCGTGGAACCTTTTTTTGGTAGATCAATAATCATCTCCGCGCGTATAAGCATGGCGTATCGTTTCGCATTCGATGCTTTTGTTAGCCTCCGTTATATCTTGCATGCCGTCGAAAGGGCGACACTCCTTCAATAGATTATAGATAGATCCGAATCTTGATTTTATAACCAATTCAGATATTTATTCTATGAAAGGTTTTTCATCACCCGGTGTGCCTTTCCCTTGATTTCAAATTAGAGACTAAGCAGCCAAGTTCTAAGCAGATGTGATATTGGCTACTAATAAGCTCGCTAAAATTAGCCAAAAATAGCTTCATTTGCTTAGGTAATGGACACAAATGCGCGTGGTACCAAAAAGGAAAGAAAACCCCTTGCTATCAACCAACCTGTTTAGCTGGCAACTAAGTTGGCCTTTGTTATAAAAGAACCCAGTTGGTTTCTCCCTTTAAGCACATTTGTACATATTCAAATGCTCGCCAACAACTCCTCATTTGCGCGCTCTTGCCCTGGCTCCTTCCATGCTCACATACATGGTGCTCTTTCACAAAGGACTAGGACTAGTCTTAGTTAAAGTTTTAGGCCAGTCTCAGTGCATGGTGTCATTGCACAGTTTCCAATATGAAAAATTCATCAAGACTCAAATGACACCGGCCATAAAACAGCCCCAACAATGCAGAGTTTCATTTTGACATTTCCAAAGCATAAAAAGCATTTAATTGCTGAAGTTTCATTTAATGCTGGTTTCATTTTGAGTTTTATTTAATTGGTGGACGACGAGATGAAACGGCTCAATGCTGGTTTCATTCGGGTTTCACTTCCCCGAGAAACGACGCCACCCCGTTTCACCATGGTGAAACCATGTTGCTCTCTCTCCTCCTCGTTTCAATCAAATTGCACTACGTGAAAAAAGCTCTAAGGGAACGCCACCCCCCACACTGTAGGGGCGGTTGGCGTTGGAACCGCCCCTACAGTGGCTGATCCACTGTAGAGGCGGTTGGTGATCCACTGTAGGGGCGGTTGATGATCCGTCCACTGTAGGGGCGGCTGGTGATTGAACCGCCCTTACAGTGGTCTGTAGGTGTATAAGTGATTTTAAAAAATTTTAAATTTCGTAAACTATCTCGGATGAAAAAAACTTTCTATATGAAATTTGTATATCTCAAAAAGTTATAAAACTTTGTAGTTGACAACTTTTTGATTTGACTTCATCTTGTCATGCGAAACCTACGTTTTAGTTTCTCAAATTTAAAATTCAAATTTTATAAATGATGTCAGATGGAAAAACTTTCTATATGAAGTTTATAGATCTCAAAAAGTTATGAAACTTTGTAGTTGAAAACTTTTTTATTTGACTTCATCTAGTCATGCGAAACCTACGTTTTAGTTTCTTAAATTTGAAATTCAAATTTTATAAATGACGTCGGATGAAAAAACTTTCTAAACGAAAAGTGTATATCTCGAAAAGATATGAAAGTTTGTAGTTTACGACTTTTTGATTTGATATCATTTAGAGCCTTAAATAAGTAAATTACTTTCAGTTGGGTACAATATGTGGGGAACCAAAACTATATAGAGACACGTGATGGTGTAGTGCAGTGGTAAAGGAAGGAACCGCGCGAGGGTGAGGTCGTGGGTTCGAATCCCGGGTGATGCAAAGTCCAATAAATGCTCAAAAAAATATGGTGTGAATAGAGTGGCATGGTGGTTGATTGGTGGAGCCCTTCCCGGGTTTAAAAAATTTTTTTGCTATTATTTTTGGAGTTTTTTCGAATTTTTTTAAAAACCCAGTGTAGGGGCGGTTCGTGATCCAACCGCCCCCTACTGAACCCACCGTAAGGGCGGTTGGAGTTGAACCGCCCCTACAGTGACCGTCCACTGTAGAAACACCAAGATAGGGGCGGTTGGAGTTGAACCGCCCCTACAGTGACCGCCCACTGTAGAAACACCAAGATAGGGGCGGTTGGGCCAACCGCCCCCTACAGTGGAAAAAAAACCGCCCCTACAGTGCTTTATTGTAGTAGTGTTGCTGATGTGTCACTGTATTTAATGTGCATGATACTACTGTGAAATCCCCACTGAGACTGGCCTTATGACACAGTTTCAAGTTTTATGACATAGTTACCAACACTAATATATCAGATCTGTCTATCTCTCTCTTCATAAACAATATGCCAAGTCATCAATTGTAATGATAGGTTGCCTCCAAAAAAAATGTACCGATGTGTCATAATAACAAATACAAATGAGACTCGAAACCCCATATCGAGATTATTCTAGCTAAGAAATATACCTAAGCATGCACCTCACATATGACTTTGATTTTGAGTGCCCTAGATCGACGTGCCAAGGCGAGTCTCCCCATCCTAGCCCCTCATTGGAACTACTTAAGTTGATTTATGCTATTAATGTTTTGGGAATTGATGATATTACGAAGTTGGGTTTGGTTTCTTGCTAGTTCAAACCTCCCTTTCGAAACGCAAGGTTATTTTGATGATGATATGACGAAGGTTATTTTCCGTTAAAATTGTTATTGCAATCGTATGGCATTTAGAGTTTAGCTTGCCGCAAGGTGAAACCATAACTTCCACTCACCAATCACCACTACTAGATAAGAAGACATAATCGCCATATTAGAGGCTACTAGCACTAGAGGTTAGGGGGTTTCTGTTCATCGGTGGACCTAGAAGGGGGCTGAGGGTAGTAGGCTAGTAGCCGGCGGCGAAGTCTCCTCTCTCAGGGACCAAGATCGTTGTTTCTCAGTTCAGCTACTATGTGTCTCAGGTCACATAGTAGCTCTCTAGAGTTTGTCCACTCCATCATTCATATGGTCATCCTAGAGCTTTAGGTATAATATGTGTTCGACAAAATGTTCTCAGTTCAGACCGCCCAAGACATTCTTGACCAAGAAGACTGTTTGTTACATGTATATACCTGGATTATTTTTCTTTTCGTTAGCAAATATGTACTTATTTCTTCTCACTGTTCTTGCATTGATGACCTTTCCTATAACATGTTTTCATCAGGGCTGAGGCTGCGTGGTGGGAAGCAGTGAGCTTCATAGTCCGGTTATGGATTTGCCAACATATGGAGCGCTGTCTTTGAGTGGCCCTTCACTTTCCACCCCAGAAACAGCTGAAATGACTAATGCTAATTATGCACCTCACTCTGAGTGAGTTCTTTTCTTATGTTCCACCTTTTAAATTCAGTTTCCCTTGGCCATATGCAATCTGATGGGATCCACACATTCACCATCTAAATCTTTTTGTTTGACATGAGGAACCTTTCCCATTTCCATTGATTGCAACGGAAATACAAAATTATAAGAGTGTACTCACCATCTAAATTTACTAAGGAAAAGTGCCGAATTTCTTGCAGTAGCACAATAAGTCCGTGCCATCTCTACTATAATACAATTCTTCTAAAAGAGTGGGAAGCCTGAATCTCACCCCCGACCCCACAGTCAGTCTCTCACCCCGTGCCCTCACCCTCCTGACGCCGAGTCTCTTCTTCTTTGCACGTAAGGCAAAAAATCAAATTTGAATTCACCGCGGGGGACGCCACGATCTCCGCAGCTCTCCCCACACCTCCACGCAAACGTCTGTCCGTCCACACGTACGGCCGGCGGCGGCAGGGCGGCGTGGACTCGCCTCGGCCCTATAGGTTTGGCGAATGGCATGGCGGCGGGGCGCCCAGCATGCGCGATCCTCTGCCCGCGTTGGTTACCGCGATCGCTGCGGCCACTTTGCTCCTGTGAACTCCACGCATCGTAGATCAGGTGGCGTCCAGTGGAGGTCGTCAGCCGGCGGGCGTGGAGAGAGGCAAGTCAAGCTCACATACGTGCGCCGCACCGCCGGTCTCTCCGTCGTTGGTTGCCGTGATCACCGCTGCCGGGTCGCGGACAAAACCATAGATCAGGCGGCGTCCGGTGGAGGTTGTCCGGCGTGGACAGAGGCACTCCATGCCCTGACGCCCACCTTCGTCCGCGCGCCGCCGGTCTCTCCATCGTTGATTGCCGCAATCGCCGCGCCGGGTGGAGATCATCAGGTGACCGATTACATCATCCGGCGGCCGATCGACTACGCCGCTAGAGAACAGGTACGTGCACTCTGATTGGAACTCCAGTGTGGCCACTTGTTCATCTCTTTCAGGCTGATCGACTTCCAGGAATTCAGAGGCAATCATGCTTATGCCTTTGCTTGATAATACAACGCTCTCGGCCCTCGCAGATCTGCGTCGCTTGGTCCGCAATATCCTGGCGGATCGGCGCGCAGACGCCGCCGGCGGAGCGTGGATGGACCACGGTCACGCGATCGATCCTGGCGGCGGACGTAGGCGATGCTGGCGCTCGGATCGCGCGATGTACTTAGGCGCTCGATCTGGTCACGCGATCCTGGCGTGGACCCGTGCCTATGGTTTGGACGAAGGACACGACGGCTGCCCTCTTCTAGGTCCCGCTCGCGGTCGCCGGTGCTCCGTCCCTGTCGCGGCCGCGCTCGCCATCATGGAGGGGCCGGGCCACCATCGCGCGTCGATGATCCGCCTCCGGTGTGGCGGCCGGTGCGCGTGCAACACCATCTCGCACCTGCTCAGGCGCGCGCGAGGAGGACGCGCGGTCGGTGAGTTGGCCGCGAGATCAGGTATGTGTCATCTGTTTATGGGTGCCGGCGCGGCCGCTCGGGCCGCTGCCGTCCGGCGCCGACACCGTATCGCACCACTCTGGACGCATTCCACCGAGGCCGCCACCAGGTGAGCCCATCAGCAGCAATGGCGTGGGGTCCCCGAACCCTAGCACGCTTCGGACCCCTTTCAGTTCCCGATCTATGCATCATGGGCTAATCCGCTCCCAATCTGTGGTCACACTTTCTGTGCAGCGCATGGGAGGTCCGCTCCCGCCCAGTGCGTTCCCCGTTCCCAACACAATTTCCCCATTTCGTTGAGTTTCTGGGTTTTTGGGTGGCGCAGATTGGTTATTCCACGACGCCAATTGGAGCATTGCTGCTCTGCGGCTGGGAGGATCTTGCTGGTGAGTCAAGTCGATCCCGTCTATAATTTCTGCAGCTTTTAATAAGTTTGGATGAAAGATCAGGTCACGAAACTGTTGGTCTTCATGCATCTTTCGTTTTTTGGCGCAACCTTTCTTGAATCCTTGAATATCTAAACTATCAGATGCATTGTTTGGAACTCGAATTTCCTGTAGCTTGGTCAGTTTGCTTGATGTGCGTTTCTATGGGTTAAGCAATCGTTTCTCTTATGTCTTTCTCAGCAGCAAACACCAAAGGTGATAATGACTTTGATAGCAAATCATTTTTATATTCGCATTATGAGCCTTATGGGGGTTACTTTTGGTTTTTTGTTCTTGTGTGCAGTTCATGGTGGTTGCTTGTGCTCATGATGCAAAACTTAAGAAGTTTACCATTTCAGCGCCAAATGATGCAAAAATCTATTAATTGGTTCATTTCTGTGTGCTCTTGTATATCAATATTTCAGCTATATGTGTGTTTGTACGCTAATGATGCATTTGGAGGCTGGAAGGAGGAGGGTGCTGCTGCAAGAAGGTAAGTTTGTTAGAGCACATGTGCTTTTAGTGTAGTAGTGCAACATTTTGAAAAGCCAATAAAATTCAGAGATGGGGCTAAGAATGCCTTCACTGCTGTTGTTAGTTTAATTGGTGAGATCAGTTGCAGAGTATGAGTAATGACAAATATAGTTTTGAAATGGCTAAATGAGTGTGGTGCCTCTACTATATGTAGCGATTTAAATCAATGTCAATATAGTCTGAAACGACAAAATGTGGCTTTTGTAACTCACCGAGTGAGGGCAGTGTGTATTATCTTTTGTACTGTTTTGCAGAGTGAGGACAATGTTGCTTGCATACCATCATATACTAATTTGACTGATATATGACGTTCAGCCGATGATCAAGACAAGATACAACTGAACATTAGATTTATAAGAGGACGTTAAAAGTGTAAGTATGGTAATCTTCTTGTGTTTTGCAATAAGGTAGTTTCATAACACTGTTCGGTCCTTCTAAATTATAGTTGGATACTGGTTAACTACTCTTTGAAAAATAAGATTGAAGTCATCCTTATGTTAACGTTTTGGAAAATTTCCCCATCTTTAATTTATTCTGCTTTGGTTGCATTTTCATTTTTCTCCCCACATTTCTATCTCTGAGTTTATCAAATGAATGAGATGGATTCATTTTTTATGTGTAATTAGTAATATAAAACTTGAACATTTTATCTATCTGAAATGACATGTCATATACTTATGTTTAAAGGTTATGTTTGGAAAGATGTGTATACCTAGCACATAATTTAGGAGTCTTTAGCTTAGTATCTATTAATATAGTTTATTTTCTTATGCTGACAGTAAACTATGTTCTGATGAAAAAATTGTCAGCTTGCGAAACTGGGAATTGCCTGTCTTTTTATATGAAAACAAGTTGTGCTTAGAGGGCTTGACCCAGCTGAGATACATAGCATTGCCTTGTCACTAGAATTGCTGTGGTTGGCTGTGTGCAGGACAAGGGGACACCGCATGTTTTCAGCTTGAGAGTTATTAGAGTTGGGGAAAAATATGTAGCTGGTCACAAGCAAACTGCTGATCAAGCAGCGGCACCTTCTGTCACAAAAATAAACACTGCATCCAATGCAAGACCATCCTTGTCTTTCATGCTCGTTCAAACTTGGTATATATTTCTCTGAGCTTGTGTCTAAGAAACTTGTATATATATAGTTCTTATATAAAAGGAGCTATTTCAAGAAAAAAAAATATAATGTAAGGAGCCCGCCAAGGATGTGCTCCGTGGCAATGGTGTTATTTTACTTTGGAGGTACTGACAGGATTTGAGACTTGGAGAAGTTTCTGTTTGGGACAATAGCAATTATAATATTGCCAATTTTCAACTGAAAAAATGGGCGTTGTGTGATTGGTGAAATAATTGCCATTGTTTTATAAATAAGGAGTAGCTGAGGATTAGTGATTTTCCTTAAGATAGAGATACCCTATAATTTGGCTGCCTTGTTTGCACGTCTGTCTTTTTAGCATTTGTGTGGATGGATGCTCACACAAGCCCTGTTTGCAGGTCTGTCTTCTTAGCATTGATTCGTTTTCTATTAATATTTATCTTCTCATCAAGCTGCTATGCTTGGGCAGCTATACTGACAGTTAGCTGATACAGTTCGATTCCATTTGATTGTTCAGGTCGGTCAGTGAAGGAATTTGTCCATGCCTGCAAGATCCGGAATCCAAGGAAGAGTAGCTGATAATATTAACACATGTCAGTGTATATAAAATTTTTGTCTTAGCCTCAATGAGTCAACAGAAATAGAGCTAAATCGAACTAAGACAACATGTTAAAGTAATTAAATTGAAGTAATCCTGATGCTCTTTCCACTGTGGTCAAATGGCCGGCTCCTTGCTATGCTATGCTGATTTGCCATGTTGATTAACTTGGTTCATTCCTGCTTACATTGGCTGTTTTATGGATCATATACATGACTATATATAATCATGTAAAACTTAAAGTATGAAAAATAATATTGTTCGATTGTTTTAATACAAATCCCTAAAATGAAACCGTAGCGTTAGCACGGGCACTATACTAGTATGGTATAATTGTTATGTGGACAGAGACATCACACTCAGATCCATATACTCATCACCTTTTTTTGCTGAAAAAATATCGCTCTAATCTCTAAGCTATAAAACTGATCATGTGCTTAGATTCCCTTCCCAGGTTATGGTGTTGGAAAATACCCTGCTAATTTTTGCTCCCATAGACAAGACATGTGAACAATGCATGAAGTAGCTGTATGGTTGCGTCATTTATAATTGCTATCTGTTATGAGAATCATTTCAGGCTATCGAATTAAATTAGCAAACTGCCCCGGTCCCCAAAAAGCAAATATGTATTGTGCTACCAGTGGTTTGTACAACCAAAAATTGCATATCATTTGCAAAAATTTGGGCTTCCATTTGTTTGTTGCTCCCCACAAGATTCCCCTTTTATATTGGTGTGATATGGTGGATATTGCTTGCCTGTTTAAAAATGTATTTTTTGTTTAACAGAACCATTTCAACCTTCCTAGTTCGCTTTTTTACTGCTTTATGTGTCACAGCAAACCATTAAACACATTATGGTCAAGAGGTCATCGTATCACTTGCTCTGTGAAGCAATCCAACTTGCATACCAGAACAAACACCATGTGTATCTATCCAACAATAATGAACAATCAAGAAACGAACAATCTTGTCCTGTACTTATCTGTTTCAAGTTAGACTAGACTTTTCATACCCTTCTAGCCTGTCACAATTAAATGACAGCTACAAAAAACAAAAAATTCTTTGTAGGGGTGTAAATGTAGCCAAGGCTCTTTGAGGGATCCATGTACTTTTGATGTGTTATAGCTTCAAGGGCTAGGAAATTGCATAGGACTGCTGTCTAGTGAGCATTTTTACCCTAGCTGTGTAGAAGTATTGTGTAATTTGAAGTCATAAGGGTTTCTCTATTTTCTTTTCTCGAACTAAGGAACAGAACTGTGTCATTTCATTAAGTAGAGAAAAAAGAAAAACTAACGTAGAGGCAAAGCTAACTCCCTTAGGCCTCCTAGTACAAGACCAATAGCACTACTCGCTGCAAAGAAAAAACAAACATAACCAAAAAACTCACCCGGAGCCTAAGCAGCCGGTGGCAATGACCTACAAATGACCTGCTGTGATGCTTTAGCACCAGCCCAACACCAGGGCTTCTCTGATTTATTTGTTGCCCTTGCGATTTTGGAATGTTTGGCCTAAAAGCATTTTGCTTCCCCTACAAATGTATTATGCTTTAACATGTATATAAGGTTCCAATAAATATACTATGTTTCCAATAAATATATAATGTGATTGCTATGTGCTGATTCAAATTTGTAGTCATCCTTTTTTTGTGAGGAAAAATTGTAGTCATCCTGTAGCTCAAGGGACTGAAACTGGAACTGGAACCCATGTTGGGCAGAGTGTTCTATTCAGATCAGCCTGACAGGCTCGAGCCATAATACTAGCACCTTAAGTGCCATGGTTATTGCTGTTTATTGTCCGACTTGTGCTTACTTGTGTAGCAAGTTCATAATAACTTCTTCTGGATAAATATTCTTCTATCAGGAAAGAGGAGTGTGAGGTGAACAGCAGTGAGTTTGATATGGAAGTTACAGAGGCACTGTCATCAAGTGAACCCCACTTCTGCCCCCTCAAACCGAAACAGATGAAGAGTTAACTGATGATGACTGTGCATGGTACATATATTTGACTCTTTTTTATCTATTCTGGAATTTAATGTTTTCTATCTCATAATGGCAAGAATCTGCAAAAACAAAAGTTAACTGTCGATATAAATCAGTTTAGTAATGTAAAAAAGAAAACAAGTACTTTATGAGACACAACAAATTACACTATTTGGGTATGAAATTTTCTTACTTTAATGCATTACCAAAAATAAGGAATGAACAACGAACACATAAATTGGTCACTTTATCTAAGCATCTTCTCGCCTGTGCAGGGTGCCTCCTACTAGACAGACTAAGTTCTTTTTTAACAGACCAAAAGGTATATCACGAGCTATGGTGCTGTCTACGCCCCTTCTTGGTATTATACCAAATGTCAAGGAGCAACGCCCCAAATTATATTCAGATGTGGAGTATGTACATCATCACTATTTTCTATCAATACTGGCATTGTTGTTACAAATATATGTAAACCTGAAATACACTTGAAATAGCAAGAAGCCTTGTTGAGGCGCTAATATTTCAGTCCACGCACGGATGGACCAAAACAATATAAGCATGTACGCAACACAGTAGCATGTGAGTAGCTGTAGCAGCACATGATGTAAATACTATTAATAATTACCTCTAGCACGTGCATGGTCAAGTGCATAGTGGAGTACTTATGAGGGTGAGTAAAAGCAGTATAAGTGATCATGCCGGTGAAAACCTTTGTGTTCAGTTACTGAATTCATGCATTCATTTGTTACGTAGAAATGAATTCATTTGATCAATAGCAACACGGCAAATGTTTAGTTTACATTTCATGGCTTTTCGTCTACAGCTGCAGTTTTGGAATTTGATATGTTGGTTGCTTTTAACAATATTACCATGCTTTTCTTCAGCCCAGAGGAATTGAAGCGTAGTATTAAGGAATACTTAGATGCATGTCCTTGTATCAACCTCGACATTGCTCCTGATAGCATTTTGGCCATTGAGGAGGCTCTTGATGCCCGTGCTGCGGAATTGGCTACAGAACCACACCTATCCAAGGTTATTACTGAACAGGATTATGTTTCAGCAGCTCACTGTCAGCATAGTATGGTACCAACTGAATCAAGGTAAAGGTTCTAATGTTTTGGTCTGCTTTTCTTTCTATTTTGTTTCCTTCACTATCTTGCTGATGTTTGGTATTGATTTGTTTGGGAATATACCTGCTGGGTTACTGTATTGTCTTTGTTCTTAATGAAATGGCAGAATGCTTTGTTGTGTTGTGCCTTTGTTCAACAAAAAGAAATTCACCTAGGCTTTATTGTTTTTATTGTCATATATTGTTTTTTTCTTAAATGTTCATCAGGAAGTAAGCCTTCCTGTTATATGTAAAATGGAAATTTTAGGCTTTAGTAATTTTCACATGCTGCATTTTTGTGATTATATATATAGTTTTTTAATATAAGGCTAGGGCTAGTGACCATGAAGGGTGCTGGCACAACTAGTGAAAATTGGGAGGGAGAGAGGAAGTTGAGAGGTAGAAAATTGAAGGGCGCCTTTTAACTTTTGCTTAATAAACTTTCTAATAATGACTTGGGAGGCATGGTTGTGACGCCATCATCAGCCTCATAGTATTGGAGCCTGAGAGAGGTGGCTGGCCTATGTAACATTGCCACCCTCCTAGAATGCTGGGACATCATAGGCTTGGGGCCTATGACTGTCCCTCTATCATACAATCAAATGCTGTCGTGGTAATAATTTGTCCGGCTACTCATTGATACTTTTGTAATATTTTGAGAGAATATTGATAATATTCGTATTTTACCCTACTAGTCATCCAGATTTAACAAGAGTGAAGTTTCTAAACAATTGGTCCATGTCATGCTTACAAACTTTCATTTGAGTCATACCTCTAGTGCAGCTTTATTACTTTTTATGTATGCAAAAAAAGAATTATGGACGTTTGGAATTGGTTTTATGATACTTTGATTCCCGCCATAAAGGAAGACGTTGGTCTCAAACTAGTTGTGGATTTAGGCATGAAGCTTCAGCAGAAGAAATTATTCCAAATGGAACTGCTTGGATGAACGAGGAGGTGATGCTGTGTTTTGAGAAGTTCATTGCCATGAATCGACATCTTGCGGTACGCATAGTTTCTTACAAATTGAATTTTGAAATTTTAGAACTTTCCCAATATATCCCTATGTTGATTTATTGTTAGGAGCTGCAGGACTACCACCTTGATGAACTTTGTCACCATAGTTTTAATGTGGAGAGCTATGACAAGGTGTACCATCATTATAACTTCACTGTGAGGATGAAGTTGCCAGAAGCTGATTGGAAGGTGAAGCTGTATTTTGCTGAAGTGAAGGAGGTTTTGGGGGAAAAATATTATTTATGCTATCCATTGGATCCAAATGAAAATGGTAATAGCAACTGTAGTATTCATATGTGAAATATCTGTGAATGTACTCACAGATTTCTAATACAATTTTGCCTGCCTTTTTTTGCCAGGTCTATGTTATGCATGCAAGAAACAAGGAGTGGAAGATCTGAGACACCCTGCCATTGACCTATATGAAATAGGCTCGCCTGATGCTTCGTGCAATTTATGGTACTTCGATGATGAAAGTGACGACGAACCAAAAGCAACATGTTTTGAGTCTGACAGTTTGTATCTCGACGTTTTGTTTGGTAGTTAAGTTTGGACATGATGCTCCAGGTTACGACAGTAGGTAAACCGGCAGTTTGGATGTAGGCATGTAGAGAAGCACTTCATCTGTATGTTCATGTGTGGATTTTCACTATGCCTGAGATGGTATTTCATATATATCATCACTATGACAGAGACCTCTCCCTGTTTACAAACGTCATATTCATGTACCATCACATACACACGTTGTTTGTTCTCAAGGTTGTAGATCTCAACACAATCTATGACCTGTAGTTGAATCTTTTTTTATTTGAGATTTCTTCAGAAGCCAAGCTATTTGTTTTAACTTTTTGAATTTTTCAAATGACCTCAAATGGTTATAATCTTATGTGTCACACTAAATTTGTAGTGTTCGATGAAATCTAAAATTTTGAAGTTAATTTTTCATGAAGACCAATTAGGAGCTCAAATATTTTTTAAGAAAATATTGTACATGGCTAAAAGAAGAAAAACTTTTTTTGCTATAAAAGAAAGGGAAAACCACATGCCACGCATCATCATCCGAAAACCACGGGAGGTAATTTGTACAACTTCGAAAGTTATAGCAACTCCGACAAATTCCAATTCAAAGCCAGCTTGATATACCACAGCTAACATGCTAAAAAGTCCAAGAAATTCACCAAAAATATTATGATGTCTCTAGTCCAGCGTTCCGCCACACCTCAAATTAATTCCTTGCTCATCCCGAGCAAGCTGAACAATAGGGCGATGCAGACCAACGACGCCCTCCCGAGCAGCTGCGGCCCACGTCCCCGGCCAGTGCCACCACGACGGCAACGCAGATGGCTGCGAGCACGCAGAGCGCCGCAGCGATGGTCACCCTGCTGCAGAACGCGCCGGCAGCGTGGCACACGCTTCCTCCAACCACGTCGCGGGGCATTGCTGCGATGGTCGCGCCGGCCGCCGAGAAGAGGAAGCCCTGCGTGGCGGCGTCGAGGAAGGACATGAGTGCCAGCGAGACAAACATGGGGAAGACGCGCACGACGAACAGGAACAGTGCTGCCGCCGAGCAGAAGGCCGAGATCACGCCGGCCGCCACGAAGTACCTGCGTCACGAATCTCAATGCCCGTTGGCGACGTGCACACCATGTGACTGAAAAAGCCATTTTGTTACGTACCTTAGAGGGTTGTAGTGGCTGTAGGATACGGAATAGCTCGAGGGTTTGGTACCGTCGTCGACGATGATCTCGCTCGCAGTGGCCATAAGGATGGCGGCCGCAATGGACAGACCGAGCGCGGCGATGCGGAACAAGAGGATCAGGGCCTTGCAGTACAAGTACTCCGCCTCGGCCATCGATGATGCTGGAATGTTCGGACCGCGACGGCCGGCCGGCGTTGCTGCTGTGCTCGCCGGCGATAGGTGCGTCTGCTGCCTGCTGGGCGGTGGCGGTGTGTGTGCGCGCAGGGCAGCGGCGTGATGGCTGAAACTGTGGTGTGAGGAGCCCAGCCGGCGGCGTGACGGAGGTGTGGAGTCTGTGTATGCAACAAGCGAGGCGGCGGCGGCGGTGTATTGAAGATGCAGTCCGCCCCTTGAGAGGGAGGAGGTGCCTCCATTTTATAGGCAGGAGCAAGGGTAGCCGAGGGATGCGCCGCCATGGATCTGTTGTCGAGTGGCTGAAAGGCATGCACGCCGCACGCGCGGGCGGCGATGAATTTCAAAATTTTGAACTGACGACCTCTTCCGAGCGGGAAGCGGCATGCACCGACGAATTTGTCAAGCTGCACGTACCCGCACGAGAGGCCTCGTGCTGCAGCTGTCCGTACACAATTGGCTCGCTGTCACCTCTCCACCGCTCGGGCATGCCAATCAAACCGCCACCGATTTTGCTATGATTTCAAGATCTAGGAATGGTTGTGCGTGAACAACTTCGTAATTTTGCATGATTCCTATATTTAGTTTTTTATTTTTTTCATTATTTAAGGAGGTGGCATCTAGTGCCGGTAGCTATAGGGTCCCAAAAATGACATGACGGTATCTATGCATGGCCTTTCTAGAAGATTCTGTTCAAGGCGATGGTGTCATTTCTGCACGTATGATTTCCGAGAGGGCCAGCTATGGCCCACGTATAGTAGCCAGGACCTTGTAGAACATTCTCGGGCTCTCAGCCCAAGTACTGGCACAACAGCGTATTTGTACGCGTACACGGTGCATAGGCGTGCTGAGAAAGACATTGGACAATCCACGGGTCCCCCCCCCCCCCACCCCCGCGCTCGAAAAGCCTCGCCAGTCAAGGGGGTTGTGCATGCCACGAGGGGGCTATCTTTGGGCGGGAGCAGGAGGTGGTGCCGTCCAATGGACGCGTCCTGTGTGTTACCGTGTGTGTGTCTGGGCGTTAATGTGTCCCGTGCTGAATGGTATGGGAGGGCCGGGCTCGGGCGTCCTATGCTTAGGACGTCCTACGCTTAGGACGTCCAAGCGGGAGCATGAAAAAACGTGACAGAAGTTCCGGTCCTAGACCGATGAGGATGGAGGCATAATGAGCTGACCTTGGGCCTGGAGCCCTGTGTCAGCAATCCAATTCAATTTCACTCACAAATCAAATCACAGCGACAAATCAAACAAGTTTGTGGTTCTAGAATACACTGGATACAACTCTGAGAAGTAATTAGGAGGAGGGAGGAGGAAGGTAACAGGATACAACTCTAGCCGAAGCTAGCCTCCAGAAACTCTTGCCTCGAGCAGAGCTTCGCCGCCGATTCTGTGGTCTCTTCTTCGACGACTCCTTCCGCTCCTCAGCTTCTGTCTTTATACGAGGCTGCCCGTTGGTTGCCGTGAGCCAAAACGGATCAGCCCAGCCCAAATCATCCTTTGTTCGGCCCAAACTGCAGTATCCTGACATTCTTCCCCCCTTGAATAACGACTTGCCCCCAAGCCGTTGCAGTAATAGCAGCAAATGCTGAATCACTTTGATTTTGCGCAGTTTATTGATCTTTGATGTAGAGTGTGGCTGCAGGTGATACTCAACATGCCTCAGTCCACCATCTGGATATTCGGATTTGACCTTTTGAACTGAACTCCAAGCCCAAGTAGCTGTCAGCCAAGGGATTTTCATGTTTCTAGAAATATCAGACTTATTCTTAGCACAAGCAAGGAACAGGATTATTGCCATCTGCATATGACCAAGTAGTAACAATTTCAATTTGACAATCCAGTGTCTATGTATGACCATTTGTACAACATCTGGACAGTAGCTGGAAGATGGCCAAAGCTTTGCAGTTTCAGTTTGTCACCAGTGAAAGAATCGACGAAAAAGTCCAAAGGCTCATGCGACTGTGATAATCCTTGAAAGTCATTGGTCGCTACTTGTCCATGTCTCAATTGACCAGCATATATGAGCACTGTAACTGACCAATCTGAAACCCACAGCCTGGATGTCCTATGGTCAGCCTAGATTGCACAACCCAATTCAATTTCACTCACAGATCAAATCACAGCGACAAATCAAACAAGTTTGTGGTTCTAGAATACACTGGGTACAACTCTGAGAAGTAATTGGGAGGAGGGAGGAGGAAGGTAACGGGATACAACTATAGCCGAAGCTAGCCTGGAGCAAACGCTTGCCTCGAGCAGAGGTCGCCGCCGATTCTGTGGTCTCTTCTTCGACGACTCCTTCCGTTCCTCAGCTGTCTTTGTACGAGGCTGCCCTCTCATGGTTGGTTGCCGTGGGCCAAAACGGATCAGCCCAGCCCAAATCATCCTTTGTTTGGCCCAATCTGCACCCTGGAACCTAGGCCCAGGTTACCAAACAGGTAAAGGGATTTGCTTGCAAGGCCGAGGCCCATGTATGATGTTGGAGAAGGCAGGGAAGGCAGAGAAGGGCGAAGTCAACGTCATGGGCCTGGCGCGTTCAGACGGCATGCATGAGTGCACACACATGCAACGACTTGACTCGGTTGGTTGCCTTATGCTAATTAGCAGCTAGACCAAGCACTAAACCGAAGTACAAGAGTATCATTTGCACAACCGTAGAAAACAAAGATATTGGGAAACAAGGAGACCCGTAAAACCTGAACATCATAGTGCACGCTGGATCATAAGTACGGTAGCGGCGACCCGAGCAGCAGTTTGTTGTTGAACAGCACACAAAAATAAACATTACCACGTAGAGTGGGGTGGCAGGACTGGTAAACCGGCAAAATGAAGACTCCTCCGACGAGCCTGCCGTCGTGCAAGCGGTCGCTGTCGAGCGGACTCCGCTAGCGAAGGAGCTGCCAGAGACACCGGAGTCGTCGATGGCCATCGTCGAGGGAGGTGGTGGCGGCGTCGCCAGCTTGCTGTACATGTGTAACGAGAGCGCCGGCAGTTTCCAGTACTCCTTTGACTGCAGGGCCTGCATGGCCTCAGCGATGGATGGACGCTGCCCGGGGTCACGGTGCGCGCACCAGAGCCCCACGAGCAGAGCGCGCTCCATCTGCCGGTCATGGGCTTCGTCTCCCCTCAGGCGAACATCGGCGGCATCTAGGACGCTGCCGCCGACGGCCTGCTGGCAGTACAGGGTCTCCACCCACTTGAGCAGCGAGAAAGACGGGTCCTGGCGGTCCACGGGGCGCCGGCCGGAGACGATCTCTAGCAACACGATGCCGAAGCTGTAGATGTCCGACTCGGTGCTTCGCCGGTGCGTGTTGACGAACTCTGGATCGATGTACCCCATGGTGCCCTTGACGAGGTCCGTCGTCTGTGGGCCGGTGCCGTGGTCGCCGAGGCGGGCCAGACCGAAGTCTCCCAGCTTGGCGTTGTAAGAGGAGTCAAGCATGATGTTGCTTGGCTTTATGTCACCGTGCACAACACGTTGATCCCAGTCACGATGGAGGTAGTGTAGTGCTGATCCCAATCCCAGAATAATCTTGTACCTGTATAGAGTATTTGAAAAAAATGATAAATCCCACAAATCGTCAGAAAAATCAGAAACACCAACCCAGTAGTCATATAGCTTGTACTTAGTCCGTTCTAAATTATAACTCGTCCTAGCTTTCCTATAGACAGTTTTTAGCATGTGTCTAGACAAAGCACATATTCTATATGGTGATGTGATGCCAAGGGGAAAATACTGAAAAAATAGATGATGGATTCATTGCTACTTAGTTTCAAAAATTAACAAAGAAGAAAAACGAACATGAAGGATTTCCAATGGATTTCATGTTATATAAAATACAGAGAGATGGGAATTACCCGCAAACATTAGTAAATTTGATATGTTGTCGGAGTTAATATATTTTGTTCTAGTGTTCAAAGCCAGTTCAGTAGTATTGGATTGATAGAATAGTGAAGGAAAAGATTCAAAAAATAGTGATGGAAAAAAGAGATAATTATAACAGAGCAACAATGTTATGCATAGGCTATGCATGTCGTACCTCTCGGGCCAATTTAAGACCTTGTCGGTGCTATAGATGTGTTTGTCAAGGCTCCCTTCGGGCATGAGCTCGTAGACGAGCAAGAGTCCTCTACGGCTATCACACCAGCCTAGCAGTTGCACAAGATTGCGATACCTTAGACGTCCTATGATCTTTACCTCAGCCTCGAACTCTTTCCGGCTCTGAGACGATGACTCAGAGTTGAACTTCTTGATGGCTACCTCCTGCCGTGGCCGCTGCTGCTGCTGGCTTTCTTCACTCTTGTCGTCGTAAGAAGAACCAGGGAGCCGGCCCTGGTACACGCTGCCAAACCCCCCACGCCCAAGCAAATTCTCCTCTGCGAATCCGCCGGTGGCAGCGGCGAGATCGCGATAGTTGTAACGTCTTGGACCGGCGACACTCATTTCAAAGGCCGCCGCCTCGCCATTGTTTGGCTCGTCGGATTCCTCACTGTCGTCGGCGCCGCCTTGACGTCGGCGGCGATTTCCTGCATGCGTCCACCATAGGAGAAGGACCACACCTGCACATATGAGAACAGATCCAGTAGGAACTAGTACCCGGAGCAGAAATTTCACCGAGGGCTCTGGTTTGATTTCTGCCCCGGCCACCTCTGGCAACTTGGGTTCTTGGAGTGTGGAGTTGAAGGACCATGACAGGAGTTGGTGCAGCTCCACACAGTCGCCAGTCGATGCTGAGAATCCGACGGCCACAGTCTCTGGCAAGAACTGTGAAAGGTTGACGGTCGCGTTGACGCGGTACCGATCGCCATTGATCTGCACATCGACGCTTAACTTCCTGGTCACATTGTTGTAGCTGATCAAGGCTACCTTGGTGAAGGGCGATGTGAGGTTGTTCGACCCCGGTGTGTCCGTGGTTGCCACCGACATGATGGAGTTCACATCGATGCCGATGTGCTGATTGGTGCTGTTATCCCAGTGGTCATTATAGAATGTGTCGAACTCGACGGCAACAACCCGATTGTCGCCGCTTGCATTGAAATGGTTTGTGGGGTTGAAAAGGTAGAGGTCCCCGCCTTCCGTCGCGTTTGCTTTCGGGAGGACAACTCCGGTGCTCGAGTTAGGCCATGGTGCTAGGAAGAAGGCCATACCGTCGCCGGTCTGAGATGCCCAGGTGTCCATGCACCGGTTGGAGTCGGACGGCGTGAGGTTGAAGGAGAAAGTGGTGGTGAAGCTTGCTACCTCGCCGGTGATCTCTCTCCATAGCGGCACCGGCTGCTTGTACCACACCCGACCTTGGCTATTGGTAATTGCTCCTCGGAGGTCCTTTGTCAGCTCGACAGCTGAAGTGGTCTTGTCGAAATGTGCATCGTGGTAGCACATGAGCTCGAGTCCACAGGGGTCACCAGTAGTAGTGTTGGAAAAGTTGAAGCTGAATGAAACCGATGAGGATGAAGGAAGGTGCAAGCATAGCACCAAGGCCTTGTTTAGTTGCCTCAAAAAGGCTAGAAATATGACTTTCTCTCCATCACATCAAATGTTGTGCCGTATGCATGGTGCACTAAATGTTGGTAAAATAAATAACTAATTACACAAATTACTTATAAATCACGAGACAAATCTTTTGAGCCTAGTTATGTCATGATTGGATAATATTTGTCACATACAAACGAAATGCTACAGTACTCTTCAGGCTAGAAATATAACCATGTAAACAAGGCCCAAGAAGCAGTAGATGTGGCTGATGAAAGCGAGGGAAAATAAGGGAGCTGATGAGCTCGTGCAAGCCATCGTTGGAGCTTAATGGAAAGAAAACAATGCTTCTCATATATATCCTGCACTGCGAGATCCAAGTAACTCTGCCGTCTGTTTATTGAGGACTGGCACGGTTGGGATGACCGTGACTTTGACTCAAGAGAGCAGCAGTCCAAGTCGTCGTCTACACAACAATAATTGAGAAACACATCCCATCATCCGCCAACCGCACAACTATTTGCATTGGGGTATGTAGACCCCAGCTCTTTTATTGGCCTGTCCCTGCAGGTTCCTGGAAGAAGCACCGACGATGATAATGCGGACACCAGCGGACGACGATACCCAAGCCCCCACCACCGCTCCTATCGGCTACATGGATCGAGTTCGCGACAGGGGCACTGCTTGATGCGTCTCATCTTTCATCATCATGCATGGACGATTTGATATAATAAAGCGCGTATTGTTTTTCATTTTTGTCACGTTTCATTTCGCAGGAAATCTGTCATGTCACTTCCTTTTTTTAAAGGGAGCGTAACAAAAGATTATTTTTTACTAAAAGACCGTGCTTAAATATTAACGGGGACAGTCAGCATAAAGGATTAAAATGATCGTAGAATTGTTTTTTGCAAGAACCAACTTCAGCATGAAGCTGCCGAAATCAATACACCACTGAGGTCTAGATCTTGTAGAGCCTAAAAGGATTACAGTGGCCTTTCCACCGTGGTGGAGCCCGTTGCCTGCCGTGGTAAATGGATTTCGCCCACCACGGTAACGCGTTACAGTAGTAGTGCTACAAGCACCGACGACGATTGATTATCATCTGCCTAATACAGTGTTTATATCTTGTGCGCGAGACGAATAATAAGCTAGCTAATTGATACACAGTAGCAAAGTAGTCAAGCTGGGTTTGTCTTCTTTAATTTGCTCCCCCATCCGGTTATACATATCTCCTGTCACTGAGTTATTTGCCTATCTATCTTCTACTAATGCAATTCTCATTTTTCCGAGAAGTCATACAAACTGTAATTTATATAGAAAATATTAACACTTACTCCCTCCGTCCCAAAATTAGTGTCGTTTTAGATTTTTGTGCCACAAATTAGATTCGATTTGTAAAAAATATGTGTAATATTATATTTTCAAATAAATTTGTTAAAAAACTAGACGTAAAGGTATTTCCGATGATATTAATTACTTAGCATAAAACATTTATATAAATTAATATATAATTGCCAACAGTTATTTCTCGAGAAGCGAGAATGACACTTATTTTGGAACGGAGGGAGTATGATAGAAAATAAATATTATTAGATTAGTTATTTCATAATAAATTTATTTATTAGAGACATAAATATTAATACAATTTACTACAAATTAGATAAATCTTACTAGCACTCATCACATGGTTACATTGTTTTGTGGACGGAGGGATGTGCGCAAAACACGAGTACCGGAAGAGACGGAGTTGTCTGGAGCTTGGGAGCCGGCTTGGCCGATTCGAGCAGTCTACTCAGTCGACTTGGGTGACTCGGCCTAGCCGACTAGGGAAGTCAGCCTAGCTGGCTCTGGCTTGATAGGGCTGGAGTCGACTGGCCGACTAGTGAAGTCGGCCTAGCCGACCTCTGCAGTGCCGCTTGCATCTCGTACAATCTTTGCCTTCATAATGCCTCCATTAATCCAGCGGTTATTGTAAGCTTGTTCTTGCCCTATTGGTCCTTCTCAAGCACCACCTTACGTCCCGAATTTTTTTGGACATTCGGTGCTGCACGTGGTTCGCTGATAATGACATTCATGCCTTGAGCTTTATCAGCTTGCTCAAAGCAGATCAAGATAGCTGGAAATCCTAATTTAATTGTGTTCATGTGTGTAGGAAAAGGATTCTTGTTGGTCTCCATATCAGTAAGACTCAATCATCCCTCATTAAGGGCCGATTGGACCCGCGACGAAAGACATTACAATAATTAGTAGCATGAGAGTAAGAGTTATGATAGTTGCAATAAGCTCTTCTCTTAATCTCATCTGCAGAAGGCAAAGTATATTTACTCTAACGCATCCAATTTTGAGTAATTCATCAAAAATGCGGTGACATTTAGAAGTATCAAAGGTAAACTTCACTTCCTCGTTCCAATTCTTTTGAATCGGCTAGAGAGAAGGAGTTGTAACAAGCTTATTCTTTGCTGGCCATCTAATTTACCGGCCTCAATGCTAGTCATGCATTCCTTATTCTCATCATCCGAATAATCTGAAAAAGTGTCAAAAGCATGTGTGTTGGAATGATGTGTTCTATATATATCGACAAGGTGTGATTTGAGAAAACAGCCCTCTCGACAAGATGATTGAAGCAGGTAAATTATACATTCTCTAATTTTTCTCTAATTCTAGAATGTAAACCATTAAAGTATATATCAACAAGATCTCTTTCGAAATATTTCGATAAAAGCACTTGCATCTCGTACCATCTCGTACACGGCCGACTAGCTTCATCACACATTTGTTTAACAATAGTAAGATGTGATAATCTAGTTTCTTGGGTTCTAGTATAACAGTGACTATGAAAATTTTCCTCTAATTGAGCCCAAGAACTAACAGACAATGGCGGTAAAGATGTAAACCAAGAAAAAGTAGTACCAGTCAAAGATAAAGGTAAATTGTGAATTTTTATGTAATTATGAGCACTAGCTTCCCCCAATTGAGCAAGGTACATACTAACATGTTCCATGGTTGTTTTATTACCACTACCATTGAATTTCTGAAAATCAGGTACCTTCCAACCATTAGGATTTCTCATGTAGTCAATGGTCGCAGGGTACGGTTTGGTGTACATGTTCTTAGCATTTTTAAGATGAACAGCTAGACTTTCCTCGAGAGATTTAGTAAATCTTCCCTAAACCGATTTAAAACATCATTGAAATCAACAGAAGGGGAATTTTGCATACTTTCAAGCATGGGATTCCTACTAGGACACTTCAATGGGTTTGGTAAAACATTATTACCTTCCAAAGTTTTTGATGCTCTATGATCGGTTCGCAAAACTTGAGCCGATTGTTGAGCACTATCTGCTACACTTGTACTAGCATAACCGGTTCTATCGATTGTTGAGGTCGGAAAAACCGATGTCAATCTAGTAGCATTAGGATCAGAGGTTTGATTCTTAAAAAAGCCTTGGGGCATGCCAAGTTTGGGTTGTGGTAAAACACCTGATTGATCTGAATCGGTTTTATTACCCTCTAATTTAGTCAATCTTGCATCTAATATACCATGAGAATGTTGTATAGTTTGTGTAATTGTATTACTTTGATCTACAACATCTTGGCAATTTTAGCTTGCGAATCTGGAGCATCATCGTATTTAGGGATGTGATTAGGGTTTACCTCGTTTGACGACGAAGTCCCCAAGATTTCAGCAACCTTGGCTCCAACTGTGAGACTTTTTCATGGCGATCCTTAGAACACCACTTTAAAATGGCCTCCATAAGTTCGTCCATCTTGGCTTGCAATTGTGCCTTCAATTCTGGAGAAAACTCCTCCATAGATATGTGGGATTGATGAAGATGCCACTATGAATTTCGCTCGAGTTTTTCGTTGCATCATCATCTAAACACATGTTGCCAGTAGATGGAAAATTCAGCTTTCGCCTCGATTTTCCTAGCGGAGTCGCCAAAAAGTATGTTGACGACGAAACCGGTCCATGCCAACACACCAGCGGGCTTTGGAAGGCCAAAGAGGTCGCTTGTACAACCTGCAACGCAGAAAACATGCAGCGTAATTGACCAAACCAATCTAGAGACCGATAGGCCGATATAGAGCTCGTGCTGGCTGAAAATTGCTCCCGAACCACCTCCGGAAGGATCCGTAAGGAGGAAGCATGCGGAGGATTTCCTAGGACCAGCAAGACCGCCTAGGATGCCAACCAATCTCATGGAGAGAAGAGCCGGACAGCAGAATAGAGGGATTGAGGAGAGAAAATTAGGCTAGAAGGAGATAAATTTGTGTTTTGTTCGATTGATTGGATGGAATCAATCGGCCATGTACTCCTTATTTTATATGGGATAGGGGTGGTCTTATCCCATTGGAAAACCAATATGGTACTATTAATTTTGTCCCTCGTAGAGTTTTTTCTTAGATGGGGTTAAATACTATTACGGGCCTATTTAATTAATAGGCCCAATTTAAGTGTCAACAGGAGGCAGTGGTGTCATTTCTACATGTAGGGTGAACACTAATTTCGGAGAGGGCTAGATGTCGTGGCCTACATAAAGTAGCCGTGACCGCGAATGAGCTAGTGGCTCAGTGGTAGTACTCGTAGTGGTGAGTCTGCCCACCAGAGTTCGATCCCCAGGGATCGCAACCTGGTGTCGCACCCGGATGTGCTGTGCAGCAGCCCGTTATGACCAGTCCCCGCTTGGACTGGTTCCAAGCGCTTAAGCGCCTGCCTCTGCGCGTGTTGCCACAATGGGATCGTGACGTACCCGTTGTCTATGGAGTTTGAGGATTTCGGTGATCTCAAGAAGTACGCGGTCTTTGAATCTGAGTGTAGTTGTAGGTTTGTTTGTACACGGATGGTGTGAGTAGTGTGCATGTGTTGAGTGGGCGTGCATGTGTATAAACAGATACTACAGCTGTACCCAGACGACAGGCATTCAAAAAAAACTAGCCGAGACCTTCTAGAAAATTCTTGGGCTCTCGACTACTACCGCAGCGGCGTATTTGTACGCGTACGTGTATATGCGGGCTAAGAAAAGATATGTGCCGGCCGCGGCCGTTATAAATTTCCTAGAGCTTTTAGGAAAGGAGGGAGAGGCTAATAAGCACGTATGTGCTATGCATGGCCCATGCACAAATCACTTCCTGGGGAACGGATCGTATGCAAACCAAGCCTTCCGTGTAAACTTGCAAACTAACGACGTGGATCCTAGGATCGTCATCTGAGGGCTGTAGAGAGAGGTGGGATAGTTTTTCATTTTAACTCCCGCCTAGAAACATGAATCGGTCAAAATTCTCCCGTAGCCCCCTCCTCCGTTCGGTCCGTTTCGTCACGCGATCGTATCTCCGTATCGCTCGACCGTAGCGATCGTATTCCCGTAACCCCCTCCTCCTTCCCGTATCGCTCGACGATCATATCGAGCGACCCTCCGGATCGCGACCGCCCGCCGCCGGCCTTCCGTATCTCCGTATCGCGCTAGGGCTCGCGACGCCGCCTGCATGGACTCCCTCCGTCGCGCGACCCCGCCGCCTGGACTGCCTCCGTCGCGCGCCGAGCAGCAGGGCACCCACCACGAAGCCGTTGATCTCGCTGGAGGTGAGACCCTCCATCTCTCCTACCTCTGCCCTCTCTCTTGCAACTCATCTACGTTAGTTTGTAGGCGGGTTGTAGGCGTAGATATGAAACCAACAGCAGGCACAGTTGTTTGGAATGTTTTGCACTAGTGATTGCTTGTACAGACAATATTTCTGATCTACGTACATACTCTATTTCAGGAATCCACAAACTCATCGACGTCGCGACTGTGATGATGGAGCCCCATCCGGCAGCGTCCACCGTTGCGACTGTGACGATGCCCATGAACTCCACTCCGATGGAGCCCGCGAACTCCGACCTCATGTCGGCTCCGACGTTGGCCACAAATGGTGCCGCAATGGTGCCCATGATCTCAGGAACACACAGCCCGGACGCAGGTTCGTTTCTCGTACAAAACTTTTACCTTAACTTTCACCTATACTACGATCATTGCTAATGTCGTCGTTAACATGCAGTCCTGACCATCATGGACGTCGATATTGGAGTTGTAGCCCACGTTGAGGAACCAAGCACACCACGGACTATACCTTCTCCTAATATAGCGAGATAAGTGCAAAGCAAATAAAAAGCCCGTGGTGGGAATGACTTTTGATACACTCAAGGATGCGGAGATTTTTTACAAAAACTATGCACACGATGCTGGTTTCTCGGTTCGTGTTGGTGCACATAAGAAGGAGAATGAGGAAATATTTTACCAGAGGTATTTGTGCTCAAATGAAGGATATAGGAAGAAGAGCGTACAAGAAGTTAGTGAGCAGTCCGGGAAAAAAAGGAAGACATCAAATGTGATGGACACCCGATGTGGTTGTGAGGCTCATATTGTTGTCAA
The DNA here is from genome assembly GCA_018135685.1 of Themeda triandra. NCBI lineage: Eukaryota > Viridiplantae > Streptophyta > Magnoliopsida > Poales > Poaceae > Themeda > Themeda triandra. Next base: position 133,537 of record JAENPR010001178.1, read on the forward strand.
GCTTGACAGTGAGAAGAAGTATCAAATATTGTCATTTGTTGAGGAGCACAATCATGGTTTCGTGTCGCCAGATAAGAGGCACCTGCTAAGATCCAACCGTCAAGTTAGTGAGAGGGCAAAGAGTACTTTGTTCAACTGTCATAAGGCTAGCATTGGCACGTCACAGGCATTTCGACTTCTCCAAGTCACTGACGGTGGATTTGAGCATGTTGGTTGCACGCTGAGGGATTTCAAGAACTACTACCGTGACCTGAGGAGCAAAATCAAAGATCGATGCACATATGTTTGTGCATCAACTTGAGCGAAAGAAGGAAGCAAATCATGCCTTCTTTTATGAGTTTATGGTGGATAAAGAAGGACGGCTTGTGCGTGTCTTCTGGGCAGATGCCACATGTAGAAAAAATTGCAGTGTTTTTGGTGATGTGCTTTCGGTAGATTCTACATATACTACCAACCAATATGATATGAAGTTTGTGCCATTCACTGGGGTCAATCATCACTTGCAAAGTGTTTTCCTTGGCGCAGTGTTTCCGGGCCGATGAAAAGATCGACTCATATGTATGGTTGTTTCAGGCCTTTCTTAAGGCTGCGGTGGAGTAGCACCTCATCTAATCATAACAGATGAAGATGCGAGCATGAAGGCTGCTATTGCTCAGGTTCTACCAAATACAACTCATAGACTTTGCATGTGGCATATCATGGATAAGGTTCCTGAGAAGGTTGGGCCAGATATAAAAAATGATGAGGATTTCTGGAAATTATTAAACGAGTGTGTTTGGGGCTCCGAGAAGGGCTCCGAGAATTCAGATGAGTTTGAGTCTCAATGGAATTCTATCATGACAACGTATGTGCTCACTGAAAATGAGTGGTTTTCCACAAAGTTCAGCATGCGAGAATCATGGATCCCAGCATACTTTATGGACATACCTCTAGCAGGACTCCTTAGGACTACATCACGATCGGAGAGTGCAAATTTTTTCTTTAACCGTTTCATTCATCGAAAATTATCCTTTGTTGAGTTTTGGCTAAGGTTTGCAACAGCTTTGGAGTGCCGGCGAAGAGGAGTTGATAGCCGACAATAAAAGTCTTCACTCCAACCGTAAATTGATGACACCTTGGGTCATGGAGAAGCAGTGTAGTAACGTATATACTCATGAAATTTTCAGCAAGTTTCAGGAACAACTCACGATTGCAAGAGACCATTGCATTATTCAAGAGATTTCAGAGACTGAAGATATGAAAATTGTCACCATCAGCAGCCAATCTGGTAAAGAGCGAGTGGTTCAGATGAACAAATCAAACTTGTTTGGTATGTGCTCATGTAAATTTTATGAGTCCTATGGCATCCCGTGTTGTCACATCATTCAAGTGCTTAGAGGCGAGAAGCAAAATGAGATACCACAAATTTATTTTATGAAGAGGTGGGATATGAGGTGTAAAAGGTGAGTTTACACGCCTGGTTTGTTTTATATAGACGTACTGTTTTATATGTGCAATATTTCTGATCGGTTCCCTTTTTATTTACATAGAGAAGTGTTCTTTGATGAGGAAGGTAACCTTCTGGATGAAAAGGCTAAAGATCCTGAGGAGGTGGCAATGAGGAGAAAAATTTCAGATTCACGTAACAAATTTGAAGATCTAATTCAGATGGCCAAGAACTCTGAACAAGGAATGGAATTTTTGTATTCTAGTTTATCAAACCTTGTAGAACCTCTTCAAAATATCGTTCCTGCTGCTACAGTCACTAAACAAGATGAGTTTGAGTCATTCCTTGGTGGCAAAATTCCACAAGAAGTTGAGATACATCCACCAAATGATATCAACTCCAAAGGGCAAAGCAAAAGAATCAAGAAGGGCAAGGAGCAGAAGGCGCCCAGAAAAAGGATGTGGAAAATGCAAGCAATTAGTGGCTCATGACGCACGTAATTGCCCGCTCAATGCTGTTGGTTGATATTTGAAAACGGATGTAACCTGTTAAGACATATGCTTACTTTTATTTCAAGTTCTTAGTTCTCCAATCTGTTAAGACATGAGGAAGCTTACTGTTACTGTCGATGTTACTTAATATTTATCAAGATGTCAATTTTTTTTGGGCATTGCCATCTGAATTTCTGTTCATTCCATTGCACTGTGTACACTCTGAATATTTCATACAACAACTTCTCCACCGTGCTTTGCCAAGGGAGCACGCCATGTACACGAAGCATTGAATCTACAGCTAGCTGCTAATTCCATTTGCTTGCATAATTCGTTCATGTTCAGATTAGAAACATCATGTACCAGCTCACGAATGGACGTTTTCAGTGTTCATGTCACAGAACAGCGGGCTCGCTTCTCAACCGGATCACCAGGCGACGCTGACCAGCTAGCAGGAGGCAGCAAGCGCAGCGCGGCGTCGAGGCGGCACTTCGTTCGCGCGACAGAGAAGGTCGCGAGGGCCCGATCCCTAGCGCGATCCCAGGCCGGCGGTCGGGCGATACGGAGGTCGGGCGATACGGAATAGGGAGCGATATACGGAGGTCGGGACGAGCGATACGATCGCGTCGAGCGTGACGGAGACGGAACGGACCGAACGGAGGGGGGGCTACGGGAGAATTTTGACCGATTCATGTTTCTAGGCGGGAGTTAAAATGAAAAACTATCCCACCTCTCTCTACAGCCCTCGAGATGACGATCCAGGATCCACGTCGTTAGTTTGCAAGTTTACACCGAACGCCTGGTTTGCATACGATCCGTTCCCCACTTCCTGGAGGCTCAAAATTAAGACTGGTGACCACTAATGGCCGTACAAATCAGCCCAAATAATCTTCAGTACAGTCTTGCATGTGCTGACGCAAACCGGGCAAAATTCTTATGCCACAGCCATTGCCCCGCGTCTTTGTAGCAATATACCTAATCATTTTATTCATCAAATGTTTATCATGGACTTGGTGTTCTCGGCAAGCCATATGGGCCTTTGAGCTAATTGATGGTTATTAGGAAAATCTTACATATTTCAGGCCCAAATATTTATATAAGCTATTTTATAGGTATCATGTCATTATTAAATTAGGCCTCATTTGACTCATACTAAATGGGCTATGTATAATACCAAAATTTCATCTTACACTTGTCGTGTACTCGTCTTAGCATACACATACTAGTACTTAATCCATTAAATACTATGTATAACGTTACAACATGCCAAAATTCTATTGAATAGGATACCCAGAAGTCGTGTACTATGTATAACGTTAGGACATGCCAATTTTCTATTATAAATAGGATGCCAAAATAATACTTAAATAGGCTATATATAACGTTACAACATGCCAAAATTTCATCTTACACTTGTCGTGCACCCGTGTTATAGCATACATGTATACAGTACGTAATCCATGGGCCTGCCTTCTTGGCTCTCCATTCGGTTATATATATTTCCTGTCACACGTAACGTAACAGTAATCGTGTAATGCCTATATGGCTATATCTATCATTTGTCAGCCTCGCACGCGAGATCCCGGACGTCCAGTGTGCCGGGATGAGAAAATTAAATCGGTTCTCCTGTTCACCGGTGCAAGAACCATCCGACGCCGTGGCCACACCTTTTGTCACCGGTTCTTGCAGAAAGGAGCTGGGCTCATAGGAGGTGCAGCTGACAGACTTTTTTTTTTTTTTTTTTTTTTTTTTTTTGTGGGGAAGCTGACAGACTTTACTGAATTTTCTCCCCCAAAAAAAACTGACACAAGTTCCCAAAAAAAAAAACTGACACAATTTGCGGCCTCGTTCGGTACAGGCACTACTGGAAACTGACATTCTTCGAGCGTGACTAATTTTTCTGTGTGTACACATAGAAAAATTCATATTTTTCCGTAGGTTTTAGAATATACGCATAGAACAATATGAAAACTCACAGAAAAATGGGTATATTTTTCTGTGCGCGAACTTGACACTTGGAAATATTCAATACTCACAGAAAAAATGTGTTTTTTTCGACGGTTATGTTTAAAACGCACAGAATAATATATACACGCACGGAAAAATTAAAAAGACAGCTCAGTTCGGCCTTCGCGCTCTTTATTTGGGCCTTCGCGCTCTTTATTTCGGCCTTGGCGCTCTTTTATTTCAGGGTTCGCGCTTTCCTCCAGAAAAGTAAAAAAAAAAAGTCCTAACCCTAACCCACCCAGCCGCCCCCAAAGCCCAAAACGCCCTCGTCACTCTGCGCGCCGCCCCCAAACACCCGCTCGGCCGCCGCCCCCTCACGCACAGTTCACGCACGTACCCACAGGTTCGCCCGCCGCCGCTACCCCGCCGTCCCTCCGCAACCATGCCGTGCACCTCCGATTCAGCGCCTCCCTGACCTCCCCAAGCCCCCCGCCGGCCGCCGCCACCCCTCTCCCCGGTCACGTTCCCTCCGCTTTGGGTGCTGGGTGCCGGCGCTGAGCAGGACGCCGGTCGCCACCACCCCCGGTCTTTGGGCGCTGGGTGCCGGCGCGGAGCAGGACGCCGGCCGCCACCACCCCCGCCACCCCAAGCCGGCGCTGAGCAGGGAGGTACGTATAGTCATGGCTTTAGTTGTTGCTTGTTGCCTGAACTTGTGGTGGTAGTAGTGTAGTACCCATTCTTCTTTTTTCTCTGAATTATTTATTTGTTTGCCTCTACTGCTCACTCCAGGAAGGAGCAGCCATCGGCATCAGCAAGTTGAGTAGCAGCCTTGTCTCAAAGAACCGAACAAGCATGTTTTTTCTCCATTTTTTCTCCTTCACAAATCGACATGTTTCTACTGCAATCTGCAATGCAGATTCTTATGGCTTGGTGGATCTATTCTTGTGTGGCCATGCTACAGTGAAGATTTTGGGCTAAGTGGAGTGCTGCATTGAAGATTTTGGGCTAAGGAAATAGTGCTGCAGTGAAGTTTGGACGTGCTGTGTACTACTTTCAAGACTGAAGAATTGTTGAGGACCTATGATTGAGACTCAAGGTACACTTCTTCTTCACTGGATCTATTTTCTGTAAGTTGTTATTCTAAATTCTATTTGTGTGCCCACATGTCTGAGTTTGGAATGTCTGTTCTTGCACCAAAAATAATTGAGCTTTATTTGTTGTGATGTCTGATATATGAAAATTTGAAACAGAACTAGTTAATATGTCAAACCGAACATGGATGTATAATGGTTGGCAACGTGGCAAAGCTCCCTCAAATGAATGGGTTGGTGGAACCAATGGATTCTTGAAAAGTGCATTTTCAATTCCTGGTGTAGCTGAAAATGATACTATTAAGTGTCCTTGTGCATAATGTCGGAACTATTTTAGGCATATAAGATCAACTGTAGAGATGCATTTGTGTTGGTATGGTTTTAAGGAAGACTATGAAACTTGGACTGAGCATGGTGAGGGGCTGATTTCACATGATGGATACGATGGTGTGGGAAATAGAGAGGGCACTGATGAAGTTGATCAAATGGATCAAATGTTGGTTGACCTTGCTGGGCACCGTCCACCTATACTGGATGCTGAACCAACAGCATATACCAAAGCTTTCTATAGGATGGTTGCTAGTGCAGATGAGTTAGTGCATGATAGAACCACACACTCACGCTTGTCTGCTGTTGCTCGCTTGATTGCTGCGAAGTCGCGGTACAACATGTCGGTCGCAGAATATGATGATATACTAGGCATAGTACATGAACTCCTTCCCCCTGATTCCAAGTTACCTAATGACTTCTACCAATCTAGGAAGTTATTAGAGGGTCTTGGTATGCAATATATCAAAATTGATGTTTGCTATAACAATTGTATGCTATTCTACAAAGATAATGAGAACAAAGAAAACTGTGATTTTTGTGGTACTAGTCGGTATGTGGAAGGGCGGAAATAGATTGCACGCAAAGTTTTGCACTATCTTCCAATCACAGATAGGCTGCAAAGGCTATATCTACATGGGGAGACAACCAAGTTAATGAGATCATATAGTCCCTCAACAAGTAGTAAGATGGTGCACCCTTGTGACGGAGAGGCTTGGCAACGATTTAATGATGACTATCCAGAATTTGCCGAGGAAAAAAGAAATGTGCGCCTTGCAGTAGCAACAGATGGTTTCCAACCATTTGATGTAAATTCTGCGCCTTACTCATGTTGGCCGTTTTTGTGACCCGTTGAACCTCCCTCCCGGCACACTCTTAAGGCTCGAGTATATTTTACTCGCTCTAGTTGTTCCTGGTCCAGAGCATCCTGGTAGAAAATTGAATGTTTTAATGCAGCCTTTAGTTGATGAATTTCAAGAACTCTGGAATGGGGTGACAACATGGGATGCTTCGTTGAAGGAGGAGTTTACAATGAAAGGAATCTACCTTTGGTCAGTACATGACTTTATGGCTTGTGGGGACTTTTCTGGTTGGAGCACCCATGGTAGGTTGTCATGTCCCTATGGGTGTGGTTGTCGAGGATTCCTACTCCCTAATGGTCATAAGGCTTGCTGGTTTGATACCCATAGGCGTTTCTTGCCTGAAAACCATCCATTTAGAGATGAAGCTAATGCTTTTCGCAAGAACACCACGACGTTTGATGAGGCACCTAGGTACTTAACAGGGGAGGAAGTGCAAGCCCATGTGAACCAGTTTGTTGGTGATACACAAACCTACGGTATATTGCACAATGGGACACATGCACTTTGTTTTAGGCAGCTTCCATATTTCCATAAGTTGCTACTTCCACACAATATTGACGTGATGCATAATGAAAAGAATATGGGTGAAGCCATATGGAACACATGTTTTGACATAGCTGAAAAGAGCAAAGATAATGTGAAAGCTAGGCTAGATTTGGCTATTATATGTAATCGCCCTTCCATGCATTTGGTGCAAAAGAGCAATGGGCAGTGGGATAGGCCTAGAGCTCCATTCGGCGTTCACAAAGATGATAAGCCAACCATCCTACAATGGTTCAAAGATTTGAAGTTCCCGACTCATATGCATCCAATCGAAGCATGGTGTGAATCTACAGCAAAAGAAAATGTTTGGACTAAAAAGTCATGATTATCACATATTTATGGAAAGGTTGCTCCCTGTAGTGTTTCGTGGGTTTTTGCCGGATAATGTGTGGCGTTGTTTGGCTGAGCTTAGTTTCTTCTATCGGCAATTGTGTGCCAGAGAGCTTAGAAAAGATGTTGTCCGCTCTATGGAAGCGAATGTTGCAGCGCTTCTTTGCAAAATGGAGAAGATATTTCCTCCTGGTTTCTTCAATGTCATGCAACATCTCATCATACATCTTCCTCATGAAGCACGATTAGGTGGTCCTGTCCTAGCACGTTGGTGCTATCCATATGAGAGGTAAATCTAGAAACATTGAAATAATAACTAGTTTATTTATTTATGTAAGTTACCATAAGTTAGCTATCTATAATACGGTGCTCTCACTTCGAAGGTGTATCCAAAAACTTAGGAAAAAATTAAGAAATAAGGCTCGTGTTGAGGCGGGCATTGTTGAGGCATTTCTTGTAGAAGAGGCTGCAAATACACTAAGTTTATATTTTAGACCCAATGCTCCATCTCGGTGAGAAATAAGGTGCCTCGCTATGATGATTGTGCATCTTCATTTCAAGGTACATGTGACCTTGATATTTTTAAATGCCCGGGTCGTTGCATGAGCCCTAGAGGTGTTCGTGAGCTCTCAAACCAGGAGTACAAGGTTGCTTTTCTATACATATTGACAAATGTGCCGGAGATGGATTCTTTCTTCACGTATGTTCTACAAGAAACATCATTACTGTTCTATTCTGGATTTTTTTATCATCTATGCATAACAAGAATTTTGTTCATGTAGACACTTTGATAATGAACAGTGGAAGAGTCATATAGCTCCCACAGACCAGCAATGTCGTGATTTAAGGTTAAATGGTTGGAAAAATAGTCGTGGCATACAATCTGGTCCAAATTTTTTGATTGGTTCAAAGAGCAAGTAATTTTCACATACACCTCAGCCTTTGTTATATTCCAACAGTGTGAGTTATGATAAAAAAACTTATCACATAATTTGTGTTTTTTCAGTGCTTGAAATCAGCTAGCATTCACAATGCTCTGAGCCAAATTTCCTATGGTTACTGCCCTCGAGTTAGGACCTATGGGTGTTATGATGTCAATGGCTATAGATTTCATTCAAAGAAATATGAGAGTGGAAGAGTAGGGTTAACAACCACCAATAGTGGTGTTTGTCCAGTTCTGAACACTTTAAACATTGTCCAGTTCTACTTGCTTATGTAATCTTTTCCAAAAGTGTTATATTGTTGGGAGACAATCCACTCACTTTTGCAACTTTGTTCATATTCGAACCTGGTTCTTCTCATGCTGCCTCTCGAATCCGACAACAATGCTAATGATGCTCGCCAAACCAATGAGGATCTTCATGCTGCAAACATTGGCAACAACCAAGGTTTCGACAACAATGGAGATCTTGCTTCGATAATCTGATGGTTTAGATGTAAAACATGGATGTGGTGGTAGTTTCTTTTGTAGAGTAGTGCCTCTAATCGATGGTTTAGGCGCCTCTAATTTGTTAGCTTTAAGTTTAGCTCTAATATGACTCGATGATGATTGCTTGGTACTTTATCATCTTAGCTAAAACCTGAACTGCTGAGATAAGATGCTAATGCTTTTGAATGTATCGATGCCGAACCATTTGGACATCATCTGTAGCCTGGATTCTATGAATGAATGTGCTGAAAAGTTGGATTTCATATCTATCCTATATATTATGCTGTAATGAAATTGAATGGAGTGGAATGATATGATGTTGCTACTGTTCCCAAATAATCATTGTACATGAATGACATTTTTTGACGGTGCTCTGTTACTGACACTCGAGAAAATATAATTTTTCTGTGCGGTGACCGCTTTGACGAGAAAAAATTAAAAATTTCATGTGTGTACCTTCTATAACTCGTCGGGATAACATGGTCAGAAAAATAGTTTTTCTGAAGGTTTTTCCTTTTTTCCTGTGTGTATTCACGCACACAAAAATACAACATTAATCTGGGCAAACACATTTTTCTGTGGGTGTTGTACGCACAGAAAAACCATTTTCGACGGTGAACACACAGAAAATTACAATTTTTCGACAACATTCTTCTGTGTGTATTTTTCTCGACGGTACGCACAGAAAATATTTTTCTCGACGGGATTGGCATTTTTCTGTGTGTTTTCGCACACTCAGAAAAATGTGTGTTTCCAGTAGTGAGGGCTGATGGAGGCATAATGAGCTGGACCTCTTCTCGCTGGACCTTGGGCCTAGGCGCTTGGACCAGGTTAGCAAACAGGCAAAGGGGTTTCGTTGCAAGGCCGAGGCCCATGTATTTGATTGGAAATGTTTTATCAATTCCTGAGTGATATGGTCTTAAGAAAAAATTAGATGAGTTTCTCAAAAAAAAAAAAAAGTGGGTTGGGGTTTGGGGAGAGATGATCGTCGACGGTGAACCTTTCCCATTGCCTTCCTCGTACATGGAGAGGATAACGTAAGCGAAGCATTCTTGTCAAAAAAGAGAAAAAAAAAAACGTAAGCGAAGCATGGGTGTTTGTATGGTACAACATGTGCCAACTTTTCTATGGTACAACGTTATGGGTTACAAGAATGTAGGAGAAAAAGTCATATATACCAGCTCCGTGCATGTGAAATGCCTCGAGGTGCTTCCTTCATCCACGTAGTCAATAAACCTGTTTGTCTCAAATATCTTACGTGACACAATACAATTTTAAACGTGCAAGTAACATTTCTGATAGATTATTTCTTCCACACGTACTTTTTTGAAGATTTTGAAGCAAGTTTGTTGAAACCAAAAGAACTTCTAGCAGTAGTATGTGCACCTGTTTGTTCTTCCCATGGAAGCAATTAAAAATCATTTGGTTGATTGGCTCCACACAATACTTTGAGAACTGTTTTTTCCAAGCTTTGTTCAAACAGAACTTGAGCATTAGACATACTGGTACATGCATGTGACCATTATTTTTTTGTCTGACTTTTGAATCCATAGCGGCCTGGCCTACATAATTGTCTTCGCTAGCCATATAGTATGAGTGCTTTTGTCAATGTGGGAAGGGAAGGGTACTAATTACTGAGCTTTCCAATTGCTTATAGATTTCACCGTTTTTTTTAGATAATGGATATTAAATACCCGGCTTCTTCTATCAAAAGATAGAATCTCGCCAATTGTTACAAAGTTTTACCATCGGGCTCAAAATACTGGATGCACCACACTTGTGCAAAAAAACAGCGGAAACCAGAAGCGAAATAAAGTTCTTAAACTAAACATGACCAATATGTCTAGAGGACTTCCACCCATTGGAACCAAAAAATGCAATGCTGATACTTCTAAGAATTGTCCAACTTGGAGCAGTTGGTCCCGTTGATCATCATGGCGTTGCAGACTTGCCCATTGCTCCGAGCGGTGGGTTCCCCGAAGAGTACCCGCAAGAAATTTTTTGGTCTACATTTATCAAAAACCACTTCGTCCCCGGTTAACCAAATTGCCCACAAAAGTGCAGCAGCTGCAGTTAATAACAATGAATTATACTTTTTGCTTCCAATTCTTGACTACTGTAAGAACAAATCCCCCATATTTAAAGGAGGTGTTAAACCAAACAGTATGTGTATAGCACACCATAGAAATTTGTCATAAGCGCAATCGAAAAAGAGATGGTCTATTGTTTCAGGACGATGACAAAAACAACAGTATTTGTCTCCTGTCTAATGACGCCTAAGTAAATTATCCTTAGTTAAAACCACACCTTTTTTCAAGTACCACAGAAAAATTTTAATTTTCAACGGTATTTTAATTTGCCAAATGTCTTGTGATCCTCTAACCCCATTGTTAATTAACGCAGCATAGATGGATTTGACCGTAAAAGTACCAGATGCATTTAAGTTCCACACAAAGACATTCCTTTCCTCCGATAAGTTAATATCATGTACAGATGCAACAATTCTATGCCAGGTACTTAGGTTTGCCCCTACTAAGTTTCTTCGGAAAGAGATTTCACCTATATATAGTACCGAACTCTTGTGTTTGTGAGGCACACCGCTCCCACCCTAGCATTTTCAATGGCAACCAAGAGTCTTCTGCAGCTGGTCCCTATGGCTGTATGCCTGCTCCTCTTCATCCTCCCTGCTGCCCATGGCCAGGAGGAACATGCTCGGGTCTTCCTTTGTGGCATAGCGCGATGCATGAGCAACCCCTCCAAGATCATCCCAGGTAAGCTAGGACTATTAAGTGATTTAACTAGAGACCCAAAGTAGTGGTCATTGTTACTAATTTACAGTACAAATAAATGCAGATGCAACCCTGGAGGTGAGCATCAATGGCACCACACTCATGACTGGCAAAACGACGGCTACAGGTCAGATCCTGTTGGCGGCGAACGTGCCCTCGACAAACCTACTGACGGCCTTCATGAACGACGAGGCGATCATCACCGCTCCTCCACATTCGTGCGGCGGCCGCGGCAGTGGCAGCGCACGCGATTATGTTATCTCGCTAGGTGGCGTTGAGGCCGCGCTCGTAGTGAAAACTATTTTAAACGATTTAAGTGACTATAGTATGGTCTCTGGCTACGATTTCATGAATGCAATCAACGCCCTCCTGAACATATGAGTAACCGTCCGAACAATGAGTATAACTCCACAAGTATACTGGCTGGCTAGCTAGCAAGTTGATATATAATGAATAATTCTGCAAATAAATTGTAGATCAGAGGTCTGGTCGAAGATAGCATATATGACTATATATATATATATATATATATATATATATATATATATATATATATATATATATATATATATATATATATATATATATATATATATATATATATATATATATATATATATATATATATATATATATATATATATATATATATATACACGGTAAAGTGCTTATTCTACACCTGGGTGTAGAATAGCTTATTCTACACCAAGACACCATCATCCCGCCCCGGACCCAACCGACCGACCCGACCGAACCGCCCCCGACCCGCTCCACCGGACCGCCCGCGCCAAACCCCGATCCCGCGCCTTCATTCGGGGAGGCCGCGATTTCCAACGCCGGCGGCCGCCTCCACCCCCAGCTTCCACCGCCGAGCGCGGCGCCCCGCCCCCCTACCCCCACCCGCGCGCGACACCCCCCTGCTTCCACCGGCTCTGTACCGCGACGGGAGGCCGAGCAGCATGGACCCCGCCGTCCACCTCCCATCGGGAAGCAGCACGAGCGGCCCCGCTCCGCAGCCAGCAGCAGCAGCAGCGCCCGCGCGATCCCTGTGCCGCGCCCCGGCCGTGCAGCGGCCGCCTCAAATCCGCCACGATTTGGTGCCAGTATTGGGCAATACTGGAGGCCGATCTGATACTGGAGCCCGAGATAGTGTTGCTATGACTTCTGCTTCAGTACCTGTGAGTGCTATTGGATCATGGAATTACTGAATAGTTCTAGGCTGAGATTTGCTTTTGGTTAGTAGAATTACTGAATGATACTTCACTGAGATTTGCTTTTCGTCATAGAATTACTGAATGATACCAGACTGAGATTTGCTTTTTGGTTCATAGAAATACAGGTACTGAATGATACTAGACTGAAATTTGCTTTTGGTTCATAGAATTACTAATACTGAATGATACTTGATAGTAAACTTCTGATTAATCATGTCAGTTGTTTTGAAAGATTAAAAAAATACTGAGTGATACTATATTAATGGATTACCTGAAACTAATACTGGAAAAAATAGTGGTAATGCAACTGAAACTGAATTTAGTGTGTGATACTACACAACTACTGAGAAATACTGGTTTGTACTGGATTATTGATGATATAACTTTTCATTTGCAGGGTTCTAGGAACTGTTTGGGTTTGGCAATTGGTAAATCTTTCACTTCTATCTACAGACAAATTGTTGCGGGGAACAAAAACCCTTTGCCAAATGTATCTCAGCCAATCACTTTGCCAAATGTATCTCACCCAATCGGGTCCAGGCATGCTGGAAATGAACATTCTCAATCATTTCCTCTGCCACAAGAAGTCGTGACTGCTCCGCTGTTGTCTCAGCAATCTGTGTCCGGGCATGCTGATAATAGAGATTCCTCTACTCAATCATTTGTTCTGACACCAGAAGTGCCGATTGCTCCACCTTTGGCGATGAGTCCACCATGGATGGCAGATGAGATGAGGCATCCCCCTCTAAGGACTCCCCCTGTGGCAGTTGGGCCAGAGGCTATGGTGACGCCTGAAATAGAGCAAAAATTCCGCCATGTGAGTAACTCTATGGTACTGCATTAGTCACACTTGATTATTGCTAGGATTACTAAACTACTGTCACAGCTGCTGGAATTACTGGGATTTTAGGATCCTCAGTATCTTAAAATCTTTAAAAATATTGTTGGTATCTTCCGTTGTTTAATCAGTATAGTTGTTGGTAGCTTGTTATAGCTAGTGCTATGACTTTAATTAGTTGATAGTATCTATAAGTAATTGTCAGTGTTTGTTAGGGTTTTTTTGTCAGTAGCTTGTTAGAGCCCAGCAAAATAGGTGGCTACAGCCGCTACACTGACTACAGTAGTTCCTAGTATCTGTAGTAGTTGTCAGTATTTTTTAGGTATTTTTGTTCGTAGCCTGTTCCCGTCAGTAGCTGTCTATATCTACGTCTTCAGTAGTTGCTAGTATCCTTAAGTAGTTGTTAGTATTTCTTATGTATTATTTGATAGTGCTAGTAGCTATAACTAGATCTCAGTATCTTTAAGTATTATTGAAGTTATCTTTCACTGTTTCTTCAGTATTTTTGGTGGTAGCTTATTGGTGCCGGTACTATGACTTCAGTAGTTCCTAGTATATTTAAGTATTTTTGTCTTTAGAATAACAAAAAAAATGTCTGCAGGGTGATCATGTGGATGAGAGCATTGTGCCAAACAATGAACAAAGGTTTGGTTGCTTGAAAGACTCCTTTGAATTTTACAATGAATATGCAAAGCAAGCTGGCTTTGGCATCAAGTATAACAGGAAGAGAGGAAATGAGGGGCAGGATTTCTGCTGTACATTTGAGGGCAAGCACGTTCCAAAAGTTGGGGAGGACGACCGTAGAAGGGACAGGACATCAAAACGGGATGGATGCAAGGCAATGGTGCGTGCAGCCAGGGAGAAGGGGGATAAACATTTCTCATACACACGAATCTTGCTTGACCATAACCACAAGCCGAACCCCGATCCTAAATTCGTAAAAAAAGAATGCCGTCTCATAAAGGTCCGGACCCAAGCACCGAGGCTACCATGGACGTATTGCATGCAAGTCACGTGCCTCATGGGTATGCAATGAGGGTGTTGACGAATGTTGTTGGGGGTCCAGAATATCTTAATGTGACGGAGAGGGATGTTCGAATAGGTAAGTGTTCAAGAACATTACCGACTTGAACCATATATGCAAAAAATACTCGAGCAAAAAGAAAATGTGACTAATATCGAAGAAAAAAATACTGCAGGAGAGCCGCCTATGTTCGGCAAGAACGGGCTGATGATATCCCGAAGCTCCTTTCATACTTTCAAGAGTGCAAGAGCAAGAATCCAAATTTCTTCTACGACCTACAGCTTGATGAAAACAACGTCGTGAAGAATGTGTTCTGGAGCAATGCAAGCCAGCAAGGGGCTTACGCTGGTATGTACCTGACCTTTGACTTCAATAAAATCTGGAGCAATGCAAGCCAGCAAGGGGCTTACACCCTGTAACCAGCGGCAGTGGGCCTTGCTTCTTTCTCGTCAGCTAGTAAACAAAGAGTAAAAAAGTGGATGAATGTGGAACCCATGACCTTGTTATCTCCAAAGGAACCGGCAACGCTTGTTGCGAAGCTGGAGCAGCAATCAGTGCCCTCGCTTCGATACTCCTCTTTAGTCTTGAATATGAGTTCACTGAATGGAAAAGAAAATGTCATACACTGAAGAAAAAGAAAGAAACAAAAAAGAAAAAGATGATGACATGCACAAAAAAATGGGAGAGCAAAAAAAGGAAAAATATTACTTTGCGAGCTTGTCAACACTTCCAATGATGATGCCTCTGAGTTTCATAGATTCCTCAACATCTGGAGCTTTGCGTCGGAGCATTGGAGCTTTGAAGGGGGATTGGAACTTGCTGCCTCTTGTTGTTGCACCTTCGCAAGTAGAAACAAGAAAGGTTCGACGCCTTGTTCGAGAGGAACTTCAAACAATATTCTATTTTTCATTAGGGCCCCCTATGCTTTCTTGTGTATGTCTTGTGAGCTTTCAAGCCGGGAAGTTCATTCCCGCATGGTACGTAACAAAACAAAAAACTCTATTATTCTAAAAAATAGCCTCAAGTTGCAAAAAATTGAAGGTACTGCAGATATCGAACAAAAAAAAGACCCCTCAAGATAAGATACTAAACAATACTGACAGAAAAAAAAACTGCATGGTACTGCATGGTACTGAACAAGACAAAGAACCCTCAAGATAAGATACCAAACAATACTGACAGAAAATATACTGCATGATACTGAACAAAAACATTATACTAAATATACTGCATAAAAAGATAACAATGGCAATGTGTGGTATAGTTAAAAAAAATGGAGAAATCAATATACTAAATAAAAAAGGCATGTAGTATGAATCAAAACTAAAAAATAAAAACCTCAGGTATGTCAACATTGGCTATCGGATGTTGATCATCCAAAGCAGCTTCATCTACAATGTGGGGGACTTCAACATTGCAAGCAGGAGTTCGTTCAACAAAATCATGAATGGGACTCTGCGTGCCAGGAATATCACGAAGGACACTTGTTATAAAATGCCAGTAGTCAGAATCGTGATGTTTATCAAGCACACCACCAAAAGAGTTCTCAGGTGCCTACACATGAAATATTTTTTTTTAAAAAAAAGTGACACAATCTGAGAAAATACAAAAAATATATTACATCAAGTCTAGTACAAAAGAAAAGTGTTGTAACGTGCACATATATTACATTAGAAACTACTGCAAAAAAAGGAAAATAAAAAAACTAAAATAAAAAAGGGATAAATTAAGACTATGGTAAGGGACCAACATCAAGTGAGTCCGCTTTAGATGTGTCGCCTTGCTGTAATTGTTCCTATAGAATATGTATTAAAACATATAAGGGCCAAGTACTATTGAACCATATTTTAGAAGGAGAAAAAAAAATAGGGAAAAAAGTAACAAAAACTGAGAAATACTGATGGATCAAGCTGAGTAGTAGAGACTAGTGAGGGTAATACTGATATATACTGACAAATACTGAATTAATACATGAAAACATTATATTGAGAGGGTTGCTTACAAGTGAGTCAGTTCCCACTGGCTTAATATGACCATGTCTATCATCTAACTTTGGAATATCAGTGGATTTAGCTGAGTCGTCTTGGACAACCTTTTCATGAAAGAACAGACAACATTAGAAAACAAGCAAAAACAAAAAAAAAAAGAAAACTAAGTATAAAACTGAAAAATAGCAAGCGCGGACAAACTGAAAAAAATACTGGAAGTGCTGAACAAGTTCAAAAAATCTTACTTCAGAACGAGAATGTTCCATCGACCATTTTTGTTGGAGCGGTGTGCGGTGGTGTGGGGGGGGCTTAACGGAACCCGAGAATCTTCAAAAACTTGGCCATCATCATTTGGTATGTGATCGGAATGTTCCTAAAACAACAATTACTAGTCTTAGGGAAAAAATAACAAGAGCGCTTAAAAAAATACAAAAACAGAAACCAATTAAGATACAAACAACTAAAAATAGTGCAAACTTAAACTTGAAGATAGCAACTACTTGAGCCATTCAGTAATGAATACCGAGTATTACCGACTAATGAGGGTAAAAGCTGAACATGACTAAAATAATACCGATTCTACAAACCGAGTAGTACCTTGGGCTATTGGAGGATAGTACTGGGCTATTGGAGGATAATACTGAGTGTAATACTGAACTATTAC
The DNA here is from genome assembly GCA_018135685.1 of Themeda triandra. Lineage (NCBI taxonomy): Eukaryota > Viridiplantae > Streptophyta > Magnoliopsida > Poales > Poaceae > Themeda > Themeda triandra. The sequence goes on from JAENPR010001178.1 coordinate 150,501, forward strand.
TGGAAATACTGGAAAGTACCTAACTAATAAACTAAAGTACTCCACTAAAGTCAACACTGAAAATACACTGGACTCATACTCGAAAATAAACTAAAGTACTGAACCCATTCAAAAGTAAAATATACTAAACAAGACTGATAAATACTGGAACATATGGAACATACGTCGATCATGGCATTTGCAGAGGGCTCCGCATGAGGATCGTTGCCAGCTGGCGTTGCGGCCTTGGAGACATTAGAGTCATTGTCTTGATGTAAGCGTTCTGTAGAACATGTATTAAAGTAAAAATAGATAAAAGACAAAAAACTTGAGTAGGCGAAAAAAGTGAGTACAAAAATTAGGCCTACCCGAAAAGATTCAGTAGTTCCATCAACTTGCATGGCCTCTTTAGCGAAGAAGATGGGCCCTATAAAGATGGTAAAAACAAACATATAAAAAAATTTATACCGCACTATACACGAATACTGAAGTAAGATTGAATCGCAGAAAGCACTAAAAAACACTATAAAAAATCCTGAAAAAAATGACGGTGATTACCGACAAATACCGAACTCCAAAGTATAAATGATTGATAATGACGGATACCATAGGAGAAAAACTATGTACTAACAAAAATATACTAATCGATACCGAAGGTAGTCAAGAGATACTGACAACTACTGAATTCATCAAAAATACTTAAAAACACATAGAATTGGGGGGGGAGGGGGTGTGTGAGGATGTATGTGAAAACTAACCGCATGCTTAGAGCAAGAGGCAATGATGGTTTTAAGTTCAAGCACAAGCTTTGAGTGCGCTTCCTTCATCGAAGCTTTGCTTTGAAGCACCAACTTCCCGCCTTCGAAATCATCCTCTCCCCTTTTGAACATTAGCCATTGCCGCATCCATCGATTTATCATGACTCTCAAAAGCTGCCTCAATTTGCACACGTTTAGCCTCATCATCAATAGCGGACAGCATATCTTTACAGAGGGGCTGCAGGTGCAACGAATCCAAGGAGAAATCACTGCTCTCATGGACGGTCGGGGGGATAGGGGCGCTAGCGTGAGCCTGCTGGTCGCCAATAAATGCGTCATCGGGATGTCCTTGAGCTAAAGAAGCTGGTTCATTAGCACCATCAAATGCTTGATCGGCAGGATGATCATCTTGGGCAGCATCTATGGTCTTATAACATGGCATATCCCTCAACTGCAAAACAAAAAAAAAGAAGAGAAAGAGGGGGATATGTTAACATAAGATAAATAAAACCGTGGAAAAGAAAAACAGATAGAAAAAAAGATGAAAACATAGAAAAGGCACATACCGGCAGCCTGCCGTATTGTTTTTCCCCATACTCATGACCGCTCCAATCGGCGTTTGCGATTGACTCGACAGCCGAGCCATGAAAGACAGATGCACGGGGTGTGGAAATTACATCTTTCAAGCTAAAAGCCGGGCAGTTTAGAGAGTCCAGATAGTAGATCTGCACCAAAAAAAAGAAAAAAGCAAAAAATATGAAAAGTACTGAAGAATACTTGTCTAAATACTACCAGTTACTGAGAAGAAAGAAAACACTAGAAAAATATATTGAACCTAGTCACAGCTACTGAATACTACTGATTCTGATGATGTAATGAAAACAAATACTATACTCAGTAGATACTGACACAAAATACTAACACCTATTTTGACAATAAAAAATGGAGCTACTGACAAAAATAGCTATAGGTATTGAGAGCTACTGGGAAGTACTGAGACCTAGTAAACAAGAACTAAATGCAAAAAATACTGAAAAAAAATACTGAGGCAACAAATTACCAGAGGGACAACGATGCAACCCTGCACGCATGGGGTTTTCGCAATCTTCACACTTTGGAACTTTGAAACCTTCTCAGAGAAATCATTCATCACAGCCGTGCACCAATCATATTTCCCCACCTTGTCAAAGTCCAAAGAATAGTAGTACTCTTGACCAAGTACTTCCAAGTTACTTGAGGGGAAAAGCAAAGCATTGAACAAAGTTAAGAGGAAGCAGCGGAGAGTCCGGTCATCGTGATTCTTTTCCGATGCAAATTTCTCAACAACCCATCCGGGGACCTCGGTGGATTTCAACGCTTCATACTTCTTTGTTTTGGGGATTGTTTTCGGTCTCTCGTGTGCATATCCTTCATACCATGATCATCACAAACTAACCTGAGCTTGGCCTGATAATCAGAGCGAGTAGATGCATCAAGATTTGGGAGAGCATCCCCACCAATCGGTAACCCAAGGATGGCGTGGAACACTTCTGGAGTTAATAACAGAACTTTATCCCCCACGACAAGCCGAAGAGGGTCAAACTTAATGCAACCCATGAGGAACATGGCCAGCTCGCGGTCAGCAATTCTTGAAAAAGCAAACTTCAGGATCTCACCAAAACCAATCTTCCTCACCCTATCCTTCATCTCATCAGTCATATTGCTGACAATAGCTGCAACAGAATTTGGTGCACATCGAATTGTGCAATAGTTCTTAGATTCCACCTGAAAAAAATGCAACAAAAAAAAAAGGAGAGGTTACTACTGAATGTACTGAACTACTGGATGTACTGAACTGTATATTAAATTACTACTGGATGTACTGAGCTATATACTAAATTAATACTGAATGTACTGAACTATATACTAATTTACTACTGGATGTAGTGAACTATACACTAAATTACTACTGGGATATACTGAACAATATAATAAAATAACTAAAGGCTGCATGAACTACAAGAATGAAAAAAGGGAAATGAAAAAGAACTATATATACCTCAACACCAACTTCTTCCTCTTGTGTCCTGGATTTCTTCTTTGCAGGACGACGTGTGGGAGCAGCATCCTCAGTGTTTCTTTTTGAAGTACGAGCAGCATCATTTGCCCCCTATAATAAAAAATAAAAACAAAAAATTGTGAGGGGACTGAAAAATAAGAAAAGTACAGGAAAGTAAATGTAATGTTAGGAGGGAGGAAAATAAAAAGATGCTTGGAGTTAATACTGAACAATACTAGACCATACTGGGGTATGCTGAACCAATGATTGGATAAAAATGGACTACTGGACTTGAAAATACTGAACAAATACTGGACAAATACTGAGAACTACTGGACTTGAGCAGCATTCAAACATGCTAAAAAAAAGGAAAACCAAAAAATACTGAACAAAAAAACTGAAGGATGCGCTCAACTATACCCGATGATTACGACCTTTCTTTTTGCAGCAAAGCAGCCTCGACTCGAATAAATGCTGGTTTTTTTACACGATGATTGCGATTGTTTGCACTTATATCCTGAACAAAAAATAAGAAAGGATCACACAAAAAGCTTAAGAAGAGAGAACACACAAGACAAGAGTAAAAAAAAGAAAAACAGTAGAAAAAAAAAGCCAATTACTTTATCGGTTTGAGCAGCACCGGACTTAGAGGCAGCCCTGGATACGCTCCGAGTGACCCTTGGAGTCTTAACAAAATCATCGCTGCTATCATCAACAGCATGCCTATTGTCGACATCATCCCTATTGCCGGAAGAAGTGCGCTTGTTCTTACCAACCTTTTTATGGACAGCATTGCGTGTCTTCTTGACGCGAGGACCTGAAAAAGTTTAAAAAAGGAATAGTAAACATTAACATGCATTCATTCAGTAGTATTAGCAAAAAATACTGCATGCTACTAGAGCACTACTTAATATTACTGACATCAAAATCTCACCACTGAAAAAAAGCTATACTGCCGTTTACTTACAATGTCATACATATCCTTTAGAATCAACTTGCAGAATAAAGGATAATGAACAGCAAAAATAGATTCTAGCTAGTACCTGCTAGCTGATACTGAATAGTACACTTCCGAATGTTATGGTGAACAGCAAAAAAAAAGATACTAGTAATATTCAGTTTTTTTATGCAGCTACTAAACTTTTAGTATTTAATGCTAGGTTAAAAAATTTAAAAGGTTGTCATGACATTAAGTGTCTAGTTGTACTAGATTATAAAAGGCATTGCTTGATTACTACTAAACAGTAACTTCAGTATCAGGGGGGAAACTGTCTATTACTACAATTACTAATAACCATGGAAGAGAAATGCTGGCTATTACTGTACTGACAAACATTGAAGAGGGTGCATATATATGAAAAAACAAAAAAAGCGTAAAGGAGAAAAAAGGGTTGAAATGAACCTTCAAGATCGTGGAGCACCATCACTAATGTCAGCATGTTCGCCACCGCCACCGCGCCGTAAAAAAAATTTACCCCAAAATCCAAGAAAAAAGTATTGAATGAGAATAGAAGTAAAAATCATTGTGAGACAAAAAAAGGGGATTGGAAAAAAGAAATGTCACCTTGCGCTGCCGCGGGCCGTCGATTCTGGTCCGATAGTTTCAGTTTGCGCTGCCGCGTCAGTAGGCACAGCAGAAGATTGAGTCGGTAAGATCTCCATTCGAAAACCAGAGCCCTCACCCAACCTTATACTTAGGCCTTTCAATTCCGGGGGTACATCACCAGTGACTTTCAATTGCGGCATGGACACTGCAGGAGAAAAAATGGGGGTAAAAAAAAGTCAGGACAACATTACTAAAAACCTCAGAAACCCTCATCTGAAAAAAAGAAGAATCTGTATCTCTTGTATCTCTTCCACAGTAAGAAAACAATGGTAGATACTGAAGCAAGATATCAGATGAAAAAAGGCAATAGTACTAATAAAATTACTGAAGGTAAACTACTAAATTTTCTATAAAAAATAGTGAAAGCTACACACTGAAGTTACTTAAAATATACAAGTTAGTTGAAGATAATGACAAACATGTAACAAAACAAATGATTAATATTACTGACAGCTACTAAAAGTATTTTTAATGATAACTGAATCAACCACGACAGTATCTCTCGGTATAGCATTTCAGTATAAACCTTCAGTATCTCCTTCAGTATACCATGACAGTATCTCTCGGTAATACTCATCCACAACAACATGCATCATGAGAAAATACTAACAAAAAAGAGAACCGTCGCGTCTAATCGCCCCCAGTATCCCACGACAGTATCTCTCGGTATAGCATTTCAGTATAAACATTCACTAATGGTTCAGTAGCACCCTCATCCAAAAAAAAAAATGCTCAGTCTTCTGTGCTCACCACCACCAAACCACAAACCACACTGTTCAGTATCTCACTAGACTGCGGCTAGTGATGGTGGCGCCACCTCCAGTTCCCCCATTTCCAATCCCGAAACCCTAGCCGAGCCAAACCCTATGTAGCAAAACACAAAATCGACGACGCACGGGATTCAAAAACCTAAACCCTAGGCGCGGGTAGGGGGAAATCTAGTGTGGGAAACGGCAGGACGCAGAGGTGTGTGTCGAAAATCAAAATGGAGGAAGGGGAGAGAAACTGGCGGTGGAAGGCGAACTCACCAACGCCGCCGGGTCGCCGTCCAGGTGCGCCGCCATGATGGGCACCCCCTGGATCCGGTCCGATTGAACCTCCTCCTCACGATCCCGAGCGCCGCCGCGTCGCCGTCACGCCGCGCCGCCGCGTCCCTGCACCGCCGCGCCGCCGGGTCCCCCGCGACCACCGCGCCGCCGGGTCCCCCGCACCACCGCGCCGCGCGTCCCGCACCGCCCGGGTCGCCCGCACCGCCCGCGCCGCGGTCCCGCACCGCCGCGCGCCGGGCCTCCCGCGCCGCCGCGCCGCCTCCGCGCTCCCCCACTCCGCCCCGAACGAAAAATGCGGGATGGGGAGAGAACAGTTCGGGGGCGCGGGGATGTAGCGTGCGGGGGTCGCGTGCCGGTGGGGGCTGGCTCGGGGTGCGTGCGGGTCGGTCGGCTCGTTGTGTCCGACTCGGGTGTAGAATATGTTACGCTACACCTAGGTGTAACATAGCATATATATATATATATATATATATATATATATATATATATATATATATTATATTAGGGGCCCTGGGCTTCCAATAACTTACAGGAAGCCCCAGCGCAACCTGGCTTCCTGGTGCCACCGAACCGGCTTCCACCCAACCAGCCACCTCACGGCCTGCCAGCCCACCCACTGGCCCAGCAGGCCCAATATTCGTGGGCCCAATATATATTCTATGAAACCCTAATTCCCACCCTTCTGGCCGCCGCCCCCCACACCCCCACCTCACCCGGTCAGTTTCAAAAAAAAAAAAAAACCTCACCCCGGCCTCGTCCATCCCCCCACCCCTCCCGTGCTCACCGCCGGCGAGGCTCCGGCCGGCCCTCGAGCAGCTGCGGCGTGCCCCGCGCCCTCCTCGACCGGCGGCGGGGCAGCTAGCGGCCTCCCAGAGCTGAGGCGGCGCGACCCTCTCCCCTTCCCCCCACCACTAGCGGGCCTGGAGCACGCGGCGGCGCGTGCCATGGCCGGGGGCTGGGCATGAGCACGGCGGGCCCTCCCTGAAGCGATGGTGGCCCTTCCCGCGACGGTTCGCCATGCTCCTCCGTGACCAACGGCGCGCGGCCCCGCGGCCACCCCGCACGCGCGCCGCCCCCTCCCCGACGCCCGGCGCGCGCCCCCACTCGAGAGGCATGAGGACGCACGGCGCAGCCATGAGCGCGCGGCGGTCCAAGGTGCGCGCGCGGGGAGCCCGTCGCTCCGGCTTCTACCTCATCCCGTGGTGGCGCCCCCTCCTCACCACCACCGGCCGCGGTGGCAGCCCTCCCCTACCCCATCGCCAGCGGATCCGGTCCGCTGCGGCCTTCACCAGCAGCTGGTGCGTGAAGGCGACGGGGGTGCGGGACGGCCACTCCCTGTTCGGCGGCGGCGCGTCCCGCGCTCTCCCTCACTGGCAACGGCGTGTCCACGACCGGCAGTGCCCCCTCGTCGGAGGCATGGCGTCGCGCGCCCCTCTCCACCTGCGGCGGGGGCCTTCTATTGCGGCGGCGGCCCATCACCCCGACGGGCTGGCCAGACCGGCGGCCACCGGGTTCAGCTGGCTCCTCGTCGGCCCCTTCTCTACCTCGGTACCATACCGGGATGGCCACGCCCGCCGGCTCTAATGGCTGTGACGACAAGGCCGTGCACCTCTCCAACCCGAGGCAGCGTGGCCCCACACCTTGTCGGAGCAGCAGGAAGGGGAAAGCGGTGCTATCATCTTGCCCCATGGCCTGCACCACCCGGCAGCGTCGCCTACCCACAGCTGACCGAGGTGAGGAGAATCCTACACCTGTTGCTGCAGCTCCCCACTCCCCTGGCCCCCATGTTTTCTATGCATCACCAAATAGGTTTTAACACATTCAGATATAGTCTTACTATGATTTTTTGCAGATTTGGAACACGGCACTTCAGTTAACTGTGCTTTGGAGCTGCTTTTAGTCCTATTTCTTGTATTTTGGTGCAAGCTAGTTCATGCGATGTGCGATGTGTGATTAACTTTCTATGCAGTTTTGGTTGAACTTTTATGCCTGGTATGAATAGGTGGTTTGCAGGAATGTACAGGCAATAAGGATTTCTTTGTGTTTGATTTTCAATTTTTATGCATCTTGATATGATGTGCCATGAAGAGGTACCACGTTTTTTTTTGTTGGTTGTGTTCCTATACCTGTGTATATAAGTCTATATGTATGGCTAAACTGGAGTTGATTCAAATTTAAAATTCCAAAGGGAAATGTTTTTATGCTTGCAAGCATACGTTTGTATGCATCTAGAGCAAATTTTAATCCTTGCAGCAGCATGTGATTTTCTATACTTGCCATGATAAGTTTATATGCATATCAAAGTTAGTATGAATAGTTCTAGAATTTTGTGTTTGGTGCTGGCATGTGATTTTCTGAACTGTCTTTTATGCTATGGTTGGAGTTAGTGCTTGTAAGGTCCTGTGCCTATAAAAGCATGCTTCTATGCTTTTGTTTGGTGTTGTACGTGGTTGTAGTTCAAAATATTGATGCCTTCATTTTTGAGACATTGTTTCTGCTCTTGCATAGACAAATTTCTATGCATGGTTAATGTAGGTTTCTAAAGAACTGATCTTTTTGCGTGTTCCAGTAGTCTAGTTTGCCCTGTCTCATGGATAGCTGATTTTAATAACTAGCCCATGATTTCCATGTCAATCAGAAGATGATGAAATCTGCGCTCATCAAAGATTTGTACTTTGAAATGGTCCGTCTCAAGCAAGGTATCCTTTTTTTTTCTTACAAACATTCAACACTGCACGTACTTACTGTTGAGAATGATTTGGGGGCTGTGTACGCCAGCTGAAATCTTGATTGAGCGGGCTGTGTATGCGTGTATTTGTGAATGATTTGGGGAGACAAAGGTTTGTACGCATATTGAGTCTGTGTTGTACTCATACTTGACTTTTGGTCATGGGGGTAGTATAGTATACATTATTAGAACACATGGTCATGTGGGTAGTATGGTATAATTGTTAGAACAGATTTTTATACATGTTGGAGCATACTAAATCATTGGGGGTTGAGTATTGTATACATTGTTAGGACATTTTATACATTATTGGAGCATACTAAATCCAAGCATTCTCGTCCTTCCACTCCGCCGTAGGCAGCACGACCACCTGGCCTCGATCAGCGCAAGCCCTTCTCCTTCCAAGCGGCAGCAAGTCGTTCCCCAGGCTCCAGAAGCTGCAGTGGCGACGGTGCGGCCGTGTTTGTATGCATTGTTAAACTCATTTTTATGCATCTTGATTAACATGCATAATAAAATCCTGGTTTTTATACATTCTATTCTAATTTGGCTAATCATGATGTGTGGCAGTCACGAGTAGGCTCACCGGTGAGCAGTAGCTGCGTTAGTGACAATGTGATTTTTATGCATTGAGAGCACTCTCCCACACGTGGATGTGAATTTTGTGTGCATCTAGAGACTAATTTTCCCTTGTTTTCGAGGATGTTGCTCTGCCACCATGCAGTGTTGGATTTTATACACTGTTGCAACATTTCTGTGCATTTTAGAACACTTCTTATATACATTGTGCAATGAAATTATTGCTTTAAAATTATTTGTAACTCGCATTGACACACTCCTCAGTTCTTCCATTTTTGGAACTAGAAATTGAATGAGATTTCTAGAACTAGAATACTTTTTATACATTGTTGGATATTTCTAGAATACATATTTCTATACTTCTATACGTTGTTACATATTTCTATACTTCTATACATTGTTACATATTTCTAGAATACATATTTCTATACTTTCTATACGTTGTTAAAACTAGAATCTGCTATGGATTCTATACATTTATGCAGATTTCTCAAAGCTATGGTAGTGTAGTCTGTTTTTATGCTGGTTTGAGCTGTTTTTTTGCATGCATAATTTTAATTCTGATTTGATGTGATTTTGGCCAGCAAATTGGACGACCAGCCTCTTGGAGAACATGACCAAAGCTGTCGTTAAGGCCTAGGGTCTCCTCCACCACAATGGCAGCGTCGCCCATCTGCAGCTGACTAGAGGCAAGGGAATCCTACACGGCTACACCTACTGTTGTAGCTATCCATGCTCGGCATCCCATCAGCACCCATGTGAGTTTTTGTTGGGTTCTTATGCATAACAAAGATGGTACTACATCTTCATTTTATCTGATTTACCTGATGTTAGCTTGCTTTGATTCAATTTCATATATGTGGATTGATAGGATGCTCTTTCATGGCAGCATGCATAATTTGCTATGCTTAAGCATGCATACTTGTTTGGATATTTGCTATGCATGACTACACTATAACTTAGATGCATTCTTCATCTGTTTGCGAGCTTGAGTATTCCAGTTTACTTGTCCATTAATATGCATAAAAATTATTAGACCATTGCTTGCTAGGAGACAATAATTTCACAAAAAGTTTTATGTGCAAGCTAAAACATGTTTTATATGCACAAAGGATGGGTGAGTGCGGTTGGTGGGATAGAGGAATAGGTGGATTTTATACACTTGCAGTAAATTAGAGTTTTGATGCTTTCAGTCTTTTTCCTATGCACGGCTAAAGTATCTTTGTACGCATGGCTGAACTATCTTGGTACTTGTTCTAACGTAAGTTTCTATGCATCGCGCAAGACAAAATTGATGTGTGCTTCCTATTCTTTAATTGATGTGCCCCAGCAATTATCTTAAAAAAAATGATGTGTAGTTCCTACATTACTAACCAACAGATTCTTTTTATGCTTTGATTTGTGTGGCGGGATGAGGATTTCCAGCCATGATTTCAGGCTGCACTTTTAGGTGATGTTACTAGCAATAGCACACGTCCTATACAGCGGCAAGATATGATGCACAAAATTACTTTCAGGTCAGTTTCCTTAATGCACATTGCAGCCTTGCACGTCAATTTCTTTTTCTAGTTTGATGCACAAAAATCTGTCAATGTGTTCCTAACTGATCGAGATGCGTCTTGAATTTTTCTAAATTCTATGCAAGCACATTTTTATACATTCTAGAAGCAGGCATCCATGCACCATTGCAACTTAGAAGACTTCCATTTATATACACTGTTGCAACTTAGAAGACTTCCATTTTCTGTATACTATTCAAGCAATTATTTGTGCACTTATTAAAGCACACTTCTATTCATTGTTACAACCGAGAACATAATTTTATATATGTTTGGAGCAGAATTATATGTATTTTTAGAACACCGTGACATATGTTTGGAGCAGAACTCCTATGCTTTGTGCACTCCATGTATGGTGAAAGTGATTCTAGCCATCCCCCATCTCTGTCCCGGCCACCCCAATTTTTTGTCAAATTTTTATGCTTCTATGCCTAAGGTTGCTAACTATTGTTCATGGAATTGATTCCAGCTGCAGAGATGGAGCAGCAATGTTTCATGATTTTTGTTTTTTATGCACTGTTGACTTAATCTAATCCTGTCATTCCTGTGTACATTAAGCTAATTTTTTTGTGTAGGGAAGAGGATTTTCGGTCATGATTTCTATGCATTTCTTTGCCATTACTTCATCCTATTCATCACCGGTGAAAATATATATGGCATAGCCCTCTAGTTCTGTGAGCAGGTTGTGGTCGGCATTGCATCCATGTTTCAATTTTATTGTATCCTGCCTCGCAAATTATGTGTAGATGTTAATATAGATTTATCACACACCTGCTGCTGCAGCCCCCCACGCTCCCACATGTGTTCTATGCATCATCAATTAGGTTTTAACACATTCAGATCCAGCCTTGACTATGGAATTTGATTGTTCTTTTTTGCAGATGTGGAATGAATGTGCTTGCAGCTCCTAGGCACGGATCAATCTTGTGCTTGCAGCTCCTAGGCACGGATCAATCTGTAAGAACTCATGCTTTTATATACTTTTATGCTTCATTTGCGAAATTTTTTATGCGGCAAATGTGTTTTACAACTACAATTTGTGTCTGCTACCTTGTCGATAAGTTTCGTTAACTATGTACAATGGTTTTTATGATTGATGGCAGGCAGTGCATGGAGAGCATCAGCGGATGGAGGCTTTGGCGAGTACCTGGCGGAGGCGTAGGCGTAGGCGGATGTCGAATTAGTTTTAATGCAGATTGTGAATTAGTTCAAATGCATATTTGTGAATACAAGTGTTTCATGTGCTTTTAGAAATTTCTGCCTTTGTGCTAATATTTTTATGCCTTGTGCTTGTGCCCGTGATGGCTGATTTTAGTTTGGATGTTTGTATGCTCCCATATGTTAATTTCTATGGAACCGATGGTCTTAGATGGAGATGACTTGGGCGATGAATGTGGTTGGAATGTTTTTTATGCTTTGTGTACAAGTTTTTTGCTGTGTGAAGTTCATGTTGTTGGAGGTGTTATAGCTGGGTGTATCTTTGATTCATGTGTTTCTAGAACTTCATGCCTCTGTTCAACTATTTTTTATCCATCCAACTACTACTATGTGATGTCGGTATAAAAATATTTTTGTGCATCTTAAGCATTGATTCTATGAATCTGATCGTCGGTGACATTTGAAAATTTCAAATCTTTGAAAAGACGATATTGTTTCCATGTTTTATGCTTATGGACTCCATGTTCCGTGCATTGTTCCACGTCAATTATACACACCCCTTAGTAGGAAATATAATCTTGGTGGAGTTGGTCACAATTTGTCATGTGAAATGCAATTTTTATTCATTCATACCCATTATTTTTATGCAACGTCGAGTCAAAAAAAAAATTACTCATCCGACCACTAATTTCAATGCGATATCGGCACAAAATACCTTTGTACTTATCTTGACAAGTGTGTATGCATCTAATCGGTAATCATGCGGCACGATTCAGATTTCAAATTTATAAAAAACATTTTTTATTCATTCATCAAAAGACTTTTATACAACGTTGCCGGTAAAAACTTTTGTATACATCTTGAGCTGTGATTTTATGCAACGAAACGGTCATCACATGACTCACTCAAATTTTAAATTTATGAATTTTAAAAATTTTCATAAATATATTCACAATGGATCTTGAATCGTGCACAAAAATGTCACGAGTTCAATGGTGGAACCCGTTTTTGAATCGGATACTTCGTTTAGAAATTATTGCGAAAAAAGGAAGAAAATTAGATGGGATGCATGCCTGCACGCGCGTCAGCTTGTGTCAGCGCGTCAGCCTTGTCAGCTTATGCCATGTGCTGTGTGGTGGAACAGCCAGCTCGGCGAGAGGTTTTTATGCATTGACGAATTGATTTTAATCCATCCAACCACTAGTTTTTATGCATCGTCGCGACAACGCAGTCTGCTTCAGAATTTTATGCGTCCCACTGACTGGGATCTCTGAGGTCCCCCACCTGCGCGTGTCAGCCCCATGTGAGGCCGGTGGGGTGGCTATTTGAGGTCCCCACGTGTCAGCATGCATGGTGGGGAGGTGGGGTGGCTGGCTGGGGCTTCCCCTAACCTATTTGAGACCCTGGGCTCTAAATAGTACAAGCCTATATATATATATATATATATATATATATATATATATATATATATATATATATATATATACACACACACACACACACAGTCGATATAGGTGACTGTATAGCACTCGGCCATGGGAGTATGCTCGTGGCCTTTACAGTGACAGCATGCTACTATAAATAAATCCCAGAAATGACCACATGATTCAAAATATCTTTAATTATTGTAACTTGCATAACAATTTGTTTTTCAATTTTTTAGGCCTGTCCCATGAAAGTTTAATTCTGATCTAATACGGTGACACATAAAGTTTTTTTTTTTTTTTTTTTGGGGGGGGGGGGGGTGGTTGGAATCGGTGACACATAAAGTGTGACGTACAAATAGTGAACTGATAACTGTTAAGCTTATGGCTATGGTTATGTGAGTTATATAATTGTCCGTATTCTACAACCAATTGACCTGTGGGAGTCTTGGTTGAATTGATCTGACATTCATGGCACCACCATTACCATATAAGGCCATGTATGGACCGATATCGTAGCCCATTGACACGCACAACACACTGAGCAATTGGGCCATGCCATCGTAACTACATGGGCCACGCTTCAATGGGCCGGTGTTAAGTCAAGATGGACCACCCAATTGGCATTTTATAGTATCTATAATTTAGAAAAGGCCAATTGATGTGCTGCATATAGTAATCAAATTAAAATAAAATCTAATTCCTTCCTATTTCAATGCATGCAGTAACATGTGCTCCCTGCGTCTTAAACTGAAAGTCATTTTAAAAATCTTAAACGGTCAAAACATTTTAAGTTTGACCGAATTTATATGATAAAATATTAATAGTTAGGATATCGACTATGTACCAATGAATTGTTCGTTAATTATATTTTTATAATATATCTATTTGATGTCATCAATCTTTTACCAACCGTTGATATGTTTTCACCCTCCAAGATTCTGAGAATGACTTATAATTTAAAATGGAGAGAGTACATATGAAAACTGAGCTTCAAAACTGAATTTGTATATACAAGAAAAGAATAAATAAGCATCATGCTACCTTTTCAGTACAGTGTGAAGCTTAAACATATGTGCAACGTGGAAGGAAAAGATTACAAGAACACAATGTTTCATAATGACAGAGAATTTTCACCGTGATGATGGATTTCGTTCCCAATCCGTTTCTAAAAATTTTAGTTCATCCCACCTTTGTTCAGTTGCGATTCTGATAAAAAAGTTTTAGGTGACATCAGATGAGGATCATCTCTCAAAGAGTTTCTCTGTTCTACGAAATGAAATGAAGCAAAATGAAAATTTCCTGCATCTCTTTTTATTAGCCATCCATGCATCATGGTGAAAGAGAAGACGCATATAGTTCCCGTGCCTTTGTTCGACAAAAATAAAATGGACTAAATTCGAACAAACGAAGGATTTAAGCTCACTGTATGTATATGTACAATGTACACCTTATACTACCATACAACTTATAGAGATTCGTGCATGCTTATCACCAGTCACAACGCCGCCCTTCCGAGCTGCCGTGGCCGGCGTCTCTGGCCAGTGCCGCGACGGTGGCGGAGACGGCCGCGAAGGCACAGACAGCCGCCGCGATGGTCACCCGGCCGCAGAACGCGCCGGCGGCGTCGCACACGCTGCTGCCTTCAAGCACATCACGGGCCGCGAATGCCGCGCCGACCGCCGAGAAGAGGAAGCCCTGTGCAGCGGCATCGAACAAGGACACCAGCGGCAGGGAGCCGACCGTGGCGGCGGCGCACACGGCGAACAAGTACAACGCCGCCGCCGAGCAGACGGCTGCGATCGCACTGGACGCCAAGAAGTACCTGCACGCTCGGACGACGGATCTTAATGCACGTTGGCAAGTTTGCAACCTGTGTGAATGTGCAGTCCTCTTTGTCACGTACCTTAGAGCGTTGTACTGGCTGTAGGAGACGGAAGAGTAGCTCGATGCTTCGGGGCCGCCGCCGGTGATGACCACCTGGCTCGCGGTGGCCATCACGATGGCGGCCGCCAGGGACAGACCGAGTGCGGCGATGCGGAAGAGGAGGCTCAGGGCCTTGCACGCCCGCTCAGCCATCGATGAGAAGAGAAGGTACAAAAGTATCAGACTAATGCACAAACCAAGCTGTGTATAAAATGGGTCCAAAAGATGCTTGCAGTGGTGGAGAACCTCTCTATGAATGAATCCGTGAAGCAATCAACAATTGATCCTCCATCCTAGGCTCATGTCAGACGAAGATTGTGTGTTGGGATATTGGCAGTTGGCACTTGCAGTTGACAATTAGCATTGGATTCCTCACCATTCCCCAAACTATGTGCTCTCCAATCCAAACGAAAGATTCAGATGACAGGCATTGGTACGGTGATATTTGACTATTCTGAAGAGAGTTGTAGAATCAAACCAGCGTCATATATTTTGAGATTGTGGATACATCGGTAGCAGGAGAACGGGTCTATGGGTGAGCATGACACTCAAGAATGAACTTATCTTATTCAGTGGACTTCTTACCTTCAAACTTCATTCCTTGTTGTCATACAAGTTGCTGAGTTCGTCCTAATTAATTGAGCTAAGAAAGAACATTGCGTCGATAGGAAATTCAGAAAACAATGTTTGTTTGTTTGTTTGAAGTTGTCGGAGACTTCTCAGTCCGAGAAGCAAGCCACTGATCTTATTATTCAGTAATCGGATTATATAATTGAACGCTAAGCTTATTTTCTAATTCAAGGGTTCCAAAATATATGAACAGGTAAAATGGTTTTAGCATTGGAAGAAAATACTTTTACCGTTAATTTCTAGGGACTAGAATCAGTGTTTTGATTCCTGGATAATCAAGAGAACATCACACCAACAATTGGGCAAACTAATCCAATTTTGTATATGTCAATGATGGCAGTCATCCTCATCTATTAACGCCTGCAACTTGGTCATCCTTTTTTTTCTCGAACATTACTTCACGTGTCTTTTTAATTAAGAAGATGAAGCCGAGGCCAGCGAATACAACCCAACACAACCACGGAGAGGGTGGCCACAAACACAACACAAATAACGATAACTACTACTACAAACATAAAGAAAATAGAGGATCTCCCCACCAAGCCACACAACACAACGCGAACTCCGCGAGGCGAGTTTCAACATCACAAAGGCCAAAACTCAGGAGCTGCTAACCCCGCTGGTGGATCCACTAGGAGCATCACACGCTCGGCAGTGACTGCCCGAGGTGGAGCCAAGAGCGACATTGGTGGCCAGAAACAAGACCACGACGATGGCGTAAGCATTGTAGCGTCAACAACCGAGGTTGATGAGCCAGAGCGACGGCAGAGCGGAAGCTCACGCAAAAGAAGGCACAACCCTAGTGCCAAGTGTATGGTGGGGACGCAGCTGTCGACATGGAAGGAACGGGGCAGACTGTGGATGGCGACGCGGGAGCTCATTGGGGTCTTCAACGGGGCCTTTAGGATGGGGATGACGCTCGTGGACGCAAACTGCGTAGAGATGTCACTCATTGGAACTTTCGTTCCCGAACCCTTGCAACCGCCGATGACGGACAGAATGGCGACACCTTTAGGATGGTGATGTTGCAGTCGCCACCGTCGTCGGTCCAAGGCGCAAGGCCTGGAAAAGGGGTTTTCACCCTAAATACCGTCGCCCACAGCTGGCACCGCCATGATGGGCGTCGTCCGTCTACCCACCCTCCCAGCAAGGACAAGCGCCGCCGCCCGTATCGCCACCGCCTGGTGCAGCAAAGCCGGCAAGGTGGTGCGTGCTAGCTCTGGGCCATCCATCAACACACCACCGCCGACGGGGAGGACGAGCGTTGTCGCCCGCTTCATCGCTGCTCGCCGGAGCGCTGCCGGTAGGGCGGCGTGAGCTGGAGTCGTGCCGTGTAGTAGCCCCACTAACAGGGAGGCGTGGTCCAGTGCTAGGCTCGTCCGTCAAACCAGCACCACCGGTGGGGAGCACGGGCGCCACAGCCAAGGAAGCATTGGGGCCGCGCGTGGAGGCATGCCCCGGCACCGCTGCCACAGTGCTGGCGAGCCGACGGGAGGGGTTGGCCGGCCGTCCCATCACTCACCCAGACGGGGGGGAGGGGGGTGAGCCGGATATGCCGCTGGCGGCCGCCCAAGGCCCTCGGCCCGTCCCGCTGGCGGCCGATTTGGCCAGATCCGGCCACAGAGGGGCCAGATCCAGCCATGGAGGGACCAGATCAGCCACCCCGCCAATTAGCGGCCGCCGGCGCCGAAAATGAGGGGGGAGAGCGAGAAATGGTGGTACACAAGGCGAGGGGGTGCGGAAAGGCGCCTTTTTAAGCTCTCCCCACTGGTTGCCGCCGCCGTCGAGGAGGTGCGGCAACGGCGGCCCAGCCGGCGGTGAGGAGGGGGCTAGGACGGCAGCGCGGGTCCCCCGGGTCCCCGCCCCCCTGCATATACTCGTCGTTCAAGTCAAATAAAATCAACAGCTCCGATCATTTTCTCTTCCTGTCTCAACTCACGCAATAACATACATGTATGGAACCTGAGCTCCAAAGCTACATTTTTATATACAATACAAGAGAAAGCATACATCGTACGATTGTGATTTGAGCATGCTTGTCACCAGTCACAACCCTGCCCTTTCTTGCCGGCATCCCTAGCCAGTGCTGCGACGGCGGCAGAAACTGCCGCCAAGACGCAGACGGCCGCCGCGACGGTCACCCGGCCGCAGAACACGCTGGCGGCGTCGCACACGCTGCCTTCAAGCACATCGCGGGCCGCGAGTGCTGCACCGGCCGCAGAGAAGAGGAAGCCCTGCGCAGCGGCATCGAACAAGGCCACCAACGGCAGGGAGAAGACCGTGGCGGCGGCGCACACGGCGAACAAGTACAACGCCGCCGCCGAGCAGACGGCTGCAATCGCGCTGGCCGCCACGAAATACCTGCCGGTAGCGTCAATGCACGTCAGCAACGTCACAAATAATGCATGTGATTGAGCAAGTCTCTTTGTTACGTACCTTAGAGCATAGTACTGGCTGTAGGAGATGGAATGGCTCGAGGATTCAGGGCTGCTGTCGACGAGGACCACCTGGCTTGCAGTGCCCATCACGACGACGGCCCCCACCGACAGACCGAGTGCGGCGATGCGAAAGATGAGGCTCAGGGCCTTGCAGCCCCCCTTGGCCTCGGCCATATCGATGAGAAGAGAAAGTAATGAGTGACCAAGCTATATATATAAACTGGGGGTCAAGAACTCAAGATGATTGCAGTGGTGTGGAGAACTTCTCTTTGAATGAATCCAAGCTGCATAGTTTTATTTCAGACTATGATTTAGCGTTGGCACTTGCAGTTAACAATTAGCACCGAATCCCTCTCCAATCCCCAAACTATGTGCCCTCCAATCCAAATGAAACATTCAGATGATAGACCTTGGTACGGACATATGTAAGTATTCTGAAGAGATTTGCAGAATCAAATCTGTGTCATATATTCAGATTTTGGCATCTGAGAAATGGTCTATGCATGGGTGAGCAACACACTCAAGTCTATGAACTTGTCTTATTCAATGGACTTCTTACCTTCGAACTTCCTTGCTGTTGTCCGAGTTGGAGAGCTTGTTTTAATTAGTTCAGCTAAGAAGGAACAATGGGCCGATAAGGAATCCAGAAATTTCGTGACAGGTTCGTCAATCTGAAAACGTGATAAGAATTTGATGCACACGATTTCAGCGAAGTCAAGTGGATTACATTTAAATGAAGCGAAGAGGAATCGTGTTCTGGATACATTTAGGTGTTTAATTTAATCAATCATCCCTGTGTTTCTGTACTTTTTCCTTTTAATATAATAAGCAGGTCTCTTGCATGATTTGTTTTATATAACAAAAAATAATTTATTTCAAGTGAATATTGCTTACAGGATAAAGATACACTTCTTTGGATCTTGTCATAATTTCTTTTTCAGGTAGTTATTACTTCTGTAATGTGAAGGAGAATCGGCCCAAATCATATTTGGGGATGCGGTCACATGAAACTCATTGTTCATGTTATTGATTGATTGCGGTCTTTTTGAAAATAAATAAAACGTAGCACATGTACAATAACTGAGCTTTGCCTTGGGTTCATCGCCCTTGATCGAAGGCTTGAACCATGTGGAGAACTGGAGACTGGCACAGTGGCACGTCCTTCAGTACCTGCTGCCATGGCGACGGTGTGGCTGCCATCGAGATGGCCCGCGACACGTGGACCCACCACTGGCAGGACTCGCCGGAGCCCTTGCACGCTGACGCTGGCGACCCCGGTGCGGCCGCAGATGCCGAAGTCCTCCACCGAGAACGATAGCGCCGACGACGAGTACAGCAGGACCTATAAGCGAGGGTGTCGATGAGCTCGGACAGCGACTTGTTGGCCGCCTTGCTCTCGTACGTCCACCTTGCCATGCTCCGACAGCGCCACGGCGGCGATGCGGAGAGCGGCGGTGGCCGCGTCGGACGACCCGTCGGACCTGCCACCCACCACCACCAGCCATGGTTCAGAGCGAGAACTCAGCGAGCCATCGCATCACGGATCACGTATCTTGCCAACTCGGCCCACTCATGGATTAAACGCATATCTTTCCAACTACTACTATTGGTAATATTAAAGCAGTCTATAGTTCATCCAATTGTTGGGACAGAAATAATTTCAAATTATCCGTTGCTAACGATTGTGACAACATGCAGTTAGGAACTGCTGCTGCTACACGTTTGTGGATAGAATATAGAATATATATTAAAAAAGTACTAGATAGTTTTATGCTGTCGAATGAGGTGGAAGCTACATGCTATGAATGTAACCGAAGATAGGAGTGAGATCGATATCATTGTGATGACGTGGTTAACTACTCTCACGAACAAACTTGAATATTATACATAGAAACTCAATTTGCACCATAGATGGGGCGTTGACTTGGACACGGTAGAGACGTGCCAGTCTCCTTAATTAGGCATATCAATCATCAACCATCTTGTTAATAACCATTTCCAATGCTACATGCAAACATTATACGTTTTGTATTTGCCATTTGAGCATAAGAAGTTACTTGGCAAATGCAAAACGTATAGAAGCATTTAATTAACTTGAATTAAATAGTATTTAAAAACGAGTTACTTCTTAAAATTTAAAAACGAGTTTTGAGTCGGAGAATTCATCCTATTGCTGGATATATAGAAGCATTTAATTAACTTGAATTAATCATCAACCCTCTAACCTAACTATTTATACTTTTTAAAATTTAATACACATTTCAAAATGCGACAGTATTTAAAAAGTTTTTCCAAGAACAAGGTTTGTTGGCATTAAGATGGACACAAATATTTATTGGAGCAAAATTTCCAAAAATTTGTTTTCTTCTATTAAATTGTGGTAGTCAGTATCAATGTTACAATGAATGTTCTGAGCTGGTGCATAGAGTTCCCATTGTATATCTCGCCTGTTACTATTGTAGATTATAGAGTTCTGAGTTGTGTGACGTTAATTTATATGTACAAAATCTGTACGCGTTGTTCAGTAGGCACCAAGGTCCTCCAAATCCAGAGTAAAGTAACAGGCAACGAAACTACATAATTGCATAGCAATTTATGTCGTGCAACATTTCTACGAACTTGTGCATTAAAATGGGTCAATGTCCTCCAACTGCAAAGTTTGGAAGCATTCTGTTTTTGCTAGCACACAGAAGAGGTCCCAATATTGTTCTGTTGTGCAGTTTTTAAGAATGTGGGTCAAAGCAGTCTATTCAAGCTCCTTGTAGCAAACAATTGTACATGGAAGACGAAGTGCATTTAAACATCATAAGTCATAACAGTTCTTATCTTTAATCATTTTTATTTTTCTACAATGCATAGTTGGGTTAGCCATCTTGAGAGATACAAAGCTACAGGTAAGATGCACGAATGGTAATAACTGTGCCGAATACGTTCTCGTTGCTCCAAGGTATTAGCTGGTCGAAGCGATGTGCTATATAGGTGATTCATTTAAGCAATCGAGGCTAACTTAATTGGTGGCAATATTAAAAATCTACTTCATTAGGGGACAACTCCTTTTATTTAGAGGTGGTAAGATGTTTTATGAAAAATGTCACTATCTCCAAAAATGTCTAATGATATATAGAAGTTGGTGTATCTTATAAAGTTCACCCCTAGAAATGATTATTTGTAGAAATAGGTCTTTTAAGTATGTTGCCTCTGTAAATCAGTTAATATAATAAAACCAACTGCCTTAAGATGCTCGCCTTTATAAATAGTTGTCACAAAACATAACTTTTACATATGAAATCAAATAAGAAAATTTTTATATGAAAATTGTTTTTACATTCAATGATCAATTTACTTTCCTCTGAACATTCATTATGAATTTACTTTTCTTGAATACATACGAGGACTATGTATCGTTGTATTGATTCAATTTGTATATTTGTAAATTGATTAATTTTTCTTCTGACATAGTATTGCTTTTGCATTGCTTTAGAATATTGCAACAAAAGTGGTAGACACAATAGATAGACCATATCCAACAGCTAAAAAACTGGTACTCAATGATTTTTCCATAACCATAAAAAATAGGCAGCATGTTTGTTGGCTTTCTCCAACCAAAAATAAAAAACTAGAAGACAGTTTTCAATCACCCTATTATATTTTTTCTTCCTCACTTGCATACTTGCTTTGGGAATGTCCTTATTTTCTCCCACATCCTTCTTCCTCGACCTCCAGGCTTACCACCAGCACAAGCCTGCTCTGGCTAGGGCACAGCCAACCTGTAGCTGGCCACAGCCAGGTAGGGCGCCAAGCCAAGGGCAGGACAGCAGCCCACTGGCGGCAGCTATGGAGCCCTCCAGGCAATGGCGGCGCATGGCTGGGCTGGGCAAAACCTACGAGAACTCAGGGCAACCCTAATCCCATGGCGTGCCCACACGTGCACTTTTATGTGTGTCTGAAGGGTTTTTGCCAAGTGCATAATGTTTTGAAGTTGGGATAAGTATTTGTTGGAGAGAGTGTTTTTTTTGTTAAACCTGCAGAATATGATTATTGCAGATGAATTTTAGAAACTCCTGGATATATGTTCTAAAAGAAGTTTTTTTGGTAATATGAAATTTGGTAGAAACTTCAATCAAGTTTTTTGTTGGGCAAACAATTCAATCAAGAATGTTAAGTAGTAGCAATAAAGTAATTTGTCGTTCTATTTAAAAAGTAACGAAGGAGTCCAAGATGACATCTATGGGAATATATATTCCAATAAGATTTCCATGATATACGGCTGATACATATATAACACAGAAGGGTCGCCAATGCAAATTAATTCAGAAGGTAAAATCGAAACACACCAACTAATAATACGGTTATTCTTCTTAATATTCGTTTGCAACATTTTTTTTTTTCAAAAGAGAAAATGGTCCAACATGCAAAACCTAATGCTTGTGATGGCACCCATGGCCACAACCGCCGGACTCGGAGCTGGAACTAGAGTCCGAGTCCGAATCTCCGCCGGACGCCGACCCACCCAAGCCCCTGACCACCTCGGCGATGGACACGGCGATGGCCGCGGCGAGCGCGAGGTAGACCGAGATATGCACCTGGCTGCAGAAGTTGCTGCTGCCGCCGGCGACACTCCCGGCGCAGAGGCTGACGCGCTTGCCGTATGCAGAGCAGTAGGACATGTCGGCGCCCGCGGCGAACGCGGCGCCAGTCGCCGAGTAGAGCAGCGCCGGCACGGCGACGCCCAGCAGCGGCATGAGCACCCTGGCCGTCTTGCCCCGGCCCTTCTTCCACACGCAGAGGAAGATGGCGATGGCCTCCAGGAACGCCGCGATGGAGGCGGCGCCCACGAGGTAGACGAACGGCGGGAAGTCGCTGTAGGTCACCGTGCGGGGGCGCGCGGCGGCGCCGTAGTAGTACACGGTGCACTGGCTCGCCGTGGCCATCAGAACCGCCGCTGCCACTGCCAGGCCCATCCCCGCGATGCGGCCGGCGAGGCTCACCGCCGTCGCCCACTTGGATTCCTTCTTCTCATCGTCGTGCATGGTTGACGTCGTCGAATGCCGCCGGTCGATGGATGAGCAGCAGGCTAGCTTGTTAGAAGCTTGATTGTTGACTTGGAGCTTGCTTGAGCTGCCGCATGGACGTATATATACATATATGAGCATTGGGTGACAACGAACAAGTGGAGGTTGAAGAGAGGGTCAATGGCAGTGATTGGAGGCGGCATGTTTGCACGCTCAACTACCGTTCGCTAGCACACGACGAGCTCACCTCTGATTTGTTTTATTTTCATGGTAATGACTAATGAGTGGATTAGCATCTAATCTCACTAGCTTGATTCTACTAGTTGTTACATACTTGCATACTATATCTACTAGTTGTTAGTTGTTAGTTGTTACATATATAGGAATTATATATATGTTTGTATAACTCGATGCTAGTTTTCGTGGCAAGCCAAAAAAATTGGCTAGACTATTGGGGTGTTAGCAATGATTAGGTTCCATGGTTAATTTATACTAGCAGTTTATTTTATTTAGCAACGTTTATCTTATTAATTTGTTATTGTCATTTCTGCTCATATGAGTAGGGGCCGAGGCCAGCATTTGCTTTTTTTTTTTTTTTTTTTTTTTTTTTTTTGAGAAACCAGCCCAGCATTTGCTTTGCAACTCAAACTAATTAACGGCCCAACGGACCAATTAAAACATATTGATAACTAAAAATGCTACAGGACATGTGTCCAAATTAAAACTCAAAGGGAAAACAAACAATTGATTTATATTTATTCATTTACCAAGAAATATAAATAAAAGCATCAAAGTTGGTACATCCTAATTATGTACTTCCACATTTTCGCAAAAAAATAATTATGTACTTTCCACAAGTATGTGATGGCAACGTACAGCCAACTGCCGAGAGTAGATGTTAAAGAAACAGTGAGCCTGGAAGTTGCACCTGCTTGTTATAAGAGTACGACTATGTATTTCTTGGGACACCATGCATGCTCATGAACAACCGTTGGCTACATATTATTGCGGCTGACCAGTTCGTGATAGTCCTTTCCTCCATGTTGCCGGTTGTTTACTCGCACATTTTGTTATTTGTGGCTGAGCCAATAGTTTTATTCATCAGCCAATAAGCACTACTGCAAAATTGATTTTGCGAGGCACCACTCAAAACTTAACGGAAGCGAGCACCAAAATCAATCATCTCAAAAAAAAAAAAAAAAAAAAGGCTTTTAACGAAGATGCATGATGAGCGTGCACACTGCTGCAGGGCTGATGGCGAGGGCAAAGCAAAGTCTGCGGGTGAGAGGAATATGATAAGGAATACAGAGATGACAAATAGAATATAACTTGGTGATTAGGCCATCATCAGTCACCGAACGATTTATGCTCTTATAGAGCATCTCGAATAGAACCTCAATAACCTCGCTAACGCTGACTACATAAGGGCAGTCCCAATGCAAGACTCTATCACAGAGTCCAAGACTATTTATTAACCTCTTATTTATTGTATTTTGCTGATGTGGCGGCATATTTATCTCGAAGATTGTGGACATAGAGTCTAAATAAGACTTGAAGTCTTGCTTTTTCTGTCTCTCTCTCTTCAATAAATATACCGCCACATCAGCAAAACACAATAAATAGAAGGGTAATAAATAGTCTTGGACTCTGTTGTAGAGTCTGCATTGTGAATGCCCTAAATAAACAAAACAAAAGCACGATCTTAGCAACATCTATTGAGGGCAATTTAAAAATTACATTATGCAGCATGCGTCCAGTGCCTGGACACAGATATCAATGAAAACGGCGATATACAGACGAAACATTTGCCATCTTCGATCCCATTCCAATTTACCACGGAAATCAATGAAAACTATAAACAAGAAAAAACTGGAATTCACACGTGTAGCTCGTATGCGTAGGGCAAGGGATGAGATCGGCGAACTCACTGGGATGTGAGATGCATGGGGTCCTTGTAGCCCGGATGCTTCTGCTCTGCCGTGGAATGAGAAGCATCCAATCCCCGCGACGGTAGGGCCCACGCAACAACTCAAATCAACCAATCTGCCAGCCCTGCTGCCCACGCTCCCTCCTAGAAATTCCCAGCAGCTAGCTATCCTCGCAGCAAAACCGCGGCCGCAGAGGAGGCGATATAAGGGCACGTACAACGCTGATTAATGTGCCGTCTGTATGACAAAAAATTTGCAAAAAGCCCCCTCACGCGCAACAACCAAGGCAGTGCCGTCGTCTCGCGAGTCGACGGCTTCGGCCCGTGCTCCGAGAAATCAACTAACGCGTCTTCTACCGGCGTCGATCCCATGCGGCCATGCAGGTGCCCGCGAAAACTCATTCCTCTCTACGCTTTCTCCCTGGTATCACTTTCATCCTACCTGTTCTCCGCTCTCCATCTGCCTCCTTGCGCCCGCACGTCCCAGATCGGAAGCACATAACACATGAAAGTGCCGAAGTTGACAGTAGCCATGCGGCGTCCGATGGCCTGGCTGTGGCGTGGCCGTACTCCGGCACGACGGCAGCGCTAGCAGTCCTGGCCGGCCATAGCGCTCGTCAGATAGTCCCAGAATTTGCAAATCGGCTCAAACTTATAAAGTCCGTTTAAAATCAAAATCAAATCCAAATCCAGAAAATCACGATTCAAATTTGTGTGACTTTTAGTATAAATATATATTAATATCTTATTTACATTGATGCTTTGTCTAGAGTAATTATGTTTTGATCTTGTTGCCACAATTACTAGTCTAAAACTATCATGTTCGTTTTTAACTTGAATATGTTTATTTGTTTTGTGTCAACTAGCAACATACTAGTGTACAAGGATCATAATCATACTTGATCATAACTATGTGCAAGTATTAAATAACTTATAGACAGTTAAATAGACAACCCATTGTATGAGCTGTCTATTCAGCTGTCTGTACACAGATTTCAAAAACTTGTAGACAGCAAGCTGTCTGTGGGTTGTACATGCCCTAATGTGGGGCACGAGGGCAGTGGAGACAACTGGATCTGGTTCGGATGACGTAGAATGGGGTTTTGACTGTAGCTTGGGTTCTTCTAGCAAGTGACGATATGAGGCCTTCAAGAGGGTGGGTGGGGAAAAAAGGAGGTTATGATGATATGCGTGACGCGGCGTCGATTGGTTATTGATGGTTATGGTGCCGACATCAAGATCGAGCGACGACATCTATCATGGGACTGTCTTGCGTGAGAGGGGACACCACGCGAGACCGATCCCAACATAGCAGAGCGACAACACAACGTGGATTGTGAGAGATTTGAATAGGAATGCTACTATGCAAAATACGCTACTTCGCAAAACATAACTCTTTCATTTTTCTCCTCTTCCACATCAGCTCCGTCCGTTCTTTACCACGCTGTCGTTGACCTTGGGTTACAGAGAAGGTGCTTGCATAAATAAGAACTAAAACTAACCACTATGTAATAAGTAATGTGAAAAAATAAAATAAGTATTTGCAATTAAATATGATTTGGGAGGTAATTGAATGAATTTTGAAAAGAAAAAAAAATTTAGGGAAACTTAGAAAAACAAAAAAACCTTCCTAGGCAAGTTTATCTAGCCGAGGCCAATTTGATTTGAGTGTTCATTATCTAGCAATAGAGAAAAACTAGCCTAGAATATATAGTTTCTACTGCTAGCCTGCCATACCTTGCGCAAATTGGCCTAAACGGTTTTGGAAAGTGGATCAAGGAAGTTTTGGTTGTCTGAGTTGCTTTCAAACTCTAATTCTAGGTGAATTGATCTAATCAACATCAACTTATCTCGCGAGGTTTGCACTATTGTCATGCCTGCCAATTAGCCTTGTTGTTTTTGATCTCTTTCTTTTGCATGCTAGGATGTCGATAGCTTAAATCTAAGCCACCTTGCCTCAACTTAGGCATGGCTAGGATGGAGTGCTATCTAGTGGACATGGCCATCGCTACCTCGGTTCCCTCCTGCCTTGGGCAATTCAGAATAAATGGAAAGCTTGGAGTAAATTAAAATAGAATCTTTTGTTTAGGAAATAAGATTGTGTTGGTCTAGGAAATAAGATTGAATTTTTAGTATTGAGAATGTAGGAAATTTTCATCTTAAAACTAGAATATAATCATGGAAATCTCAAACACTAGCATGTAAAGCCCCATAGTAGATAGATTGGACAACATGAACAACCACATAAATGAATATCATCATAATCAAAACATGAAATTGCTAGGGTTTGCTCAGCAGACACTTTGAAAGCTCCATCAAAATTTGAAAATTTCATCAAACGACCGTAGATCCATCGCAAACTTTGAAACAAGTGTTCATACTCACACAAAATAAAAAATCCATCGAAAAAGTTATTATTTTCACAAAAATCCTCCAAAGCTTGAATTTTTCTGCTCTTGATGAGTCTACCCAATTCACTTCACAAATATGCTCGTCAAAGGGTGATAGCACATATTCTAGCCTTCAAACCATCTCCTAAAACGTAGGAATTCAAAATCCCAATAATGCTAGTCCCTCTAGGGGTTTCAACAAGTTTCCATTCTCATTTATTGCTATGATATATTAGCGTATAAGATAAGTTTGTAGGTTAATTAAGAATAAAGAGAAGGTTAGAGTTTCCTAGGGATGGAATTCATCCATTATTCCACTCACTCCTCCTATCCTGAGCCTGAAGTCTTTTGTCATGTCGTGATCGTGCTAGCTAGCAGCATCCTCGCCAGCGCACGACCTCACATCCGCTAGGCCTGAAGTCGTTTGAGGTATGCCTATCACTAGTTATCAGTAATATCATAGTCTTCACCCATATTTAACTTGCCTGCCTAACACTGAGCATGCATCGACAATGCAATTGGCATGAGGAATACTGAGTTCATGTTGTCATAATTAGACATCAATTAGTATTAATACTACTTACTACAATCTATATAATAAGCTTTTTTACCGATGGCAGGAGAGATTACCTTGTGTTGTCCGTGATAGCTAGATTTTTTGTGGACCAAAGATAGCGGTGGCGAAGGCTGTGGCGCATAGTAGTCCCACTACAACCCACGACCTCGGTGGAGAAGTTCAAGGTGACTTGGGCTTAGCCGCCGTTGGTAGTGGCATATATCTAGGATCACAGTTGTTCTCGTCTCGAGGTACCGATCAACGACACCCCACAACTTTTACTAGTTCCATACACTTGGTACCTGATAGGTTTGAGAGATCAAACTAGGCCGCATTTACAACCCTACATTGACAATCCTGCTCAACAATCATCCAATAGCAAGACAACACAGAGCAGCTGGAGTATCTGTCTCAACTGTGTAGACTTTGGTCATCTCGAGATGCCATTAGTGGTGCACCAGGTGACAATGACTTTGTCAAATGTGCGGCTGCACCGGTTCATGCATATAATTTGTATTATTATCCCAACAAGCTCTACAGCTCTATAAAAAGTGTCCAACAGTCCAGAAATAAGATATCAATATAAGAATTCAAATCAGATTGATCGTGGATTCATGCATATTGCCTCCTCCCTTCAAATCTATGTACATCCGCTTAAGTACTTCCTATTAGAAAGCTAGTTTTGTTTCTCAATCCAATTTTAACCGATGCAAGTAAACATGTGAATGGTGAAATGAAATTTCATACTAAGAGAGCTAGCTTTATGTCTCAATCCAATTCTACAAAGGTGACGTGGTTGTCCTAGATTGAAATGAAACTCACCATTTAGACTCGGCATAACCAAGAAAGAAATGGAGAAGGGGATAAAAAAAACTCAAATAATCTCGAATAACGACTTAGATCTTAGAGAACATGATTGCTACTTCCTAGATCTACCATGTCTCTTACAAAGGAAAGGTTAACACAACAATGTATAACACACTTCATCTATCGATCTCAACCGCAAAAACAAAGGAAAGATTGAACTCCAAATATTGTGTTAGGCTAGAATAGAGAAAGAGAGATAACAACTGAAGAGATAGTTGGTTGGGGGCAGCCTTTATTCTTATTTTAAGAGCTACACATTCCTAACTTACCCATAGATATTTTGGCTAAACCACTTAACAAGGTGGCAAAATGGTCTATAAAGGTCTACGCTTTCGACGGCCAAGAGCTCTTCACGACTGTGGTGGTTTGTCATGGTTTTGAGGCCCTCCTGTTCCAACGTGAACTCCAATGAGGTTTTCAGGACCATAGCTGAATAATTGTTTGTCGGTGGTTTTGAGGCCCAAGTCATGAAACCGCCCTGAAGATGCGTATCCTCTATGCCTCCACTACAATCACGACACATGTCATCAAGTCCTCCTGCACCTCCACTTCTTGGTCTCAATTGCCATCTTGACTTCGTCATTAACACGGTCCACTACGCATGTAGTCTTCCTTGTCTATGTCCCCAAGTGCCAAAAAACCCACGCTGTATCCTCCAACACCTCGGTCCCTCGGTTTTAGCCTCATGTCCGTTCTTTACCACTACCAGTCCATTTGTACGGCAAGTCTCTTTATTGACCTTCTCCATTGCCATAAACTATTTTAGTGCTTCACACTCGCAAACCAACACGTTTAGGAGACATGTTGGACACACATCAATGCTAGGGTTAGTAACGCTCAACTAAACCTTGGCCATCTCTTTACAATCATTCATCAACTTGACACAGAAGGGCACATATCTACCATGTGTTTGCAGATCCATTATTTGCTTTCATGATAATAGGTAACGAGGAATGTTACCTGTGCGAGAGCGCAAAGAAGCACTTACAAGTTCTTCACGTCGCGTTCTAAGTCACTTGCCAACCCTATTTTATTTGATACACCTTCTTTGACTTGACAAATTCGGAATTTTTCATATTTTTTTGAGGCCTAAGCATCTTGGTTCCAAAACGGCTCCACGTACCGACTTTGTTCACCAAAAGTATCCAAATTGGGATGTTAAGCATCAGGCTTTCGAAAATATAAGATGTTGCTCTGCCTTTCACGGGGTTAATGTTAGCACCAAATGAAATAAACCTTTGAGAATATAAGGGAATATACATCGTCATTAAAAGTAACACAAATCTATTGGTGGGCCGCGATGTTGGCCGAACGGCCCAACAAACTCGTCGCGTTACTCCGATGTCACTTGCAGGGCTGCAGTGGTGAACCACCCCACTCATTCCTCCACATTTACAAGCAAGACATCAAGCAGCTCTGTGCAACACAAAACATGAACCAAAGAAAAATAGATATAATTTTTGAGTTTTTTTACCTCCAAATTTACAACTTCAAATGGAGAAACGGACAATACCAAAGTTGTATTAATTACTCGACTATCTACACACTACAGGAAATCGCGGGTTTGCCGACAGCCTTAAAGCCGTCGGCGAAGCCCCGATTCTGTCGGCAAAGGGTTTGCCGACAGGAATTCCTATTCCCGTCGGCAAACGCTGTCGGCAAAAATCCTGTCGGCAAACAGGACTTTGCCGACAGGAATCGTAAGCGCCGATCGGCGTACTTTCGCCGACAGCCACGTGGTCTCGTCGGCGAAGGAAGGCGCGCCATTAATCAACTCGGCTTGCCCGTTCGCTTCGCCTGATACCGGCCGGTTTATCGGCAAAGTCGACAGTTCTTGCCGACGCCCGTGGCTGTCGGCAAAGCCGGGTTTGCCCGACCCACCGGTCGGCAAAGTCAGCGTTGCCGGCGATCTTGTGGACTGGCCGTCGGCAAATTCACCTCTTTGCCGACAGCCATGGCAACAAGGTCATCGGCAAAGTGGATTTTCAGCCAAAAAAAATATAAATACATAAATAACAAATCTGACCACACACAATATATATATATATATATATATATATATATATATATAATATAATCCTGGATGTCCATTAGATACACAAAATCATCAATAGATAGATCGTCTATCATAAATACGTTACATACAAAGATGTTTGCATCAAGATAAGAAAATACATGAGATGTCCAAACTAAGTATAAGATACAGAGGTCTTGCTTACAAAGAGGTCTTGTTTCAATATCTCATTGATTTACGAAAGAAATGAACATACATACAGGAGAAAAAACAAATTATGCTAAATCACCACTATAAGATAGTATCAAAAAGTTCCATTGAGATGCATGTAATACTTACTTGACATTGTACTCCTACGCAAAGGGAGGAGGCATATGCCTAAAAACTTAAGTTTAATCTGCAACAGCAAGGGGAGGAGGCACATATGCAGTGAGAACATGGATAACACATATCAATAGGTTACATCATGAAGTAAATTATATGATAAGCAAAGGCAAACTGTTTACTCTAGAGAGGAGGCACATATATAGTGAATTAGCAGAGGAAGCACATAAAGATCGACAAACACGATAAAGGAAGAGAGAAATTGCAGCTATTAAATAAGGTCAACACAATTCTTATTCACAAACTTTTAACCAACACAGCAAGGTGCAAAATGCATTTTCGTGAAAAAAACAATGCACCAGGAGTACCATACATCAGTACGCAAACGAGGGTTAACTTTCTTATGAACTTTAGCAACATCACTGGTCACATATCAGTGAAGAAGCAATGCAGAAACCTCATACGAAATAAGACAGGTACTCCCAGCTATCAAAAAATGAGACAAAAAAATTAACAGCCGCCTCTCATGCAAATTGAGAATTTGTGTTCATCAGTGAAAATGCAGTTAGTTCCAAACAGGCAAACAGGCCATAAGAACCTAGCTGATAGACCTTGAGTCATATCCACAAGACAACATCGAGCACAAATGTCCCCAGAGTACCAATCAAAACACCAAACAGTGCATAGCAATAAACACCAAATCCACAATGGTACCAGCTGCAAATTTGACTACAACTCAACTGCAACAGCTAGTAAACCAACCAGCATTCTAAATATGAGAATGGAGGGATTCCCAAGTTTCCAGGTCAGCTGCAAGAAAGGCTATACTAATTCAATGCAAGTAAAAGTCATAATCCTAAGGTTGTTTGTTCCAAATATCGCAAAAATTCATTTCAGGTTGAAGCGGTCCTACGGCTATGCAATTTGTATACTGTACCAACTGTCAACAGAAAACAAAGTAAACTGCATATTCATCAATTCAATAATTTCTTGATAGTTCGCCATATAATCATGAGTGAGTGCATCTAAACACAAATTTCAGCAAAGTAAAGTAACTAGAGATCCTCATCAAGCACGCAATAAGATAATGGGACACTCCAGGCGGTTCCACAAAAATGTGATTGAAGTGAGAAGGAGATTCATAAAAGGATTAAGTCATGATCTGTAACTACGATAAAGATGGGCTTTCGTTTCCTGAATTTTCAGTATTCTTACACTTTACTGAACAGGAGGACTACACTACATGTGCCCATGTGATAGGCATTTAAAAGAGCAGGATAGGATAGAATGGCATGAAAATATGGAAAGTCAACCTAAAAGTGTAGCTACTAATCAAGAGTACTCCCACCATTTTTCATAGTTTGACGTTGGTTAATTGAAATTTAAACCAACCAGCATCCTATACATATGAGAATGGAGGTATAGTACACTAGTAGGGATTCTCAAGTTTCCAGGTCAGCTGGAAGAAAGGTTATACTAATTCAGTGCAAGTAAAAGTCATAATCCTAGTTGTTTGTTCAAAATAATCCAAAAGTTCGTTTCAGGTTCAAGCGTTCCTCTGGCTGTGCAATTTGTATACAGGTCCAATTGTCAACAGAAAAAAAAGGAAACTGTATCTACATCAATTCAATAATTTCTTGGTAGTTGGCCATGTAATCATGAATGCATCTAACTGAGCACAAATTTCAACAAAGTAAAGTAACTAGAGAACCTCATCAAGCACGCAATAAGATAATGTGACACTCCAGGCTGTTCCACAGACAGGCCAGCATAATTATCATCATAAACAAAAGATATCACACAATGGAAAGTCGTCGGTTTAGTTACCTTGATGACATTTGGATGATTGAGGCGCGACAGAGTGGTGACCTCCGTGTGGAACTGCTTCTCAAGCTGAGCCGCCAGCTCCGCGTCCTCCTCATCATCCGGCTGCTCGATGAACTTGACAGCAACCGGCTGCTCCTTGTAGATCCCGTGGAACAGCCGGCTGTGCGCCCCGGACGCGAACCTGTGCCCAATGAGCAGCTGGGAGCAATCAACAGACCATTTCTCGAGCACCTCCAGTGCAGCGTCTTACAGGTTTCATAATTGGTACCCAAAGGTTCCGATTTAATATATATATATATATGCATCGAAAAGACAAATCCAAAGGCAAGAACAATTATAGGGACTAATGAATAATAATGCATCTAATTTGCTTAATCGAGTCTGCATTGTTGAGGATGGTTGAAGATGCTAAAATTGACATACCGAGTTATAAAACTACGAAGCCAACAACATGGATCGATCTAAGAATTTCTTGGGTACTAAATGCTCTAAGACTAACGTCATAGGACAAGATCTACTTTGCAATTCAGGAACATTACACGAGGATGACACCTGACTAGATCTGGAAGGTGGGGATTCGCTTCTGATTCTCAAGCAACACCATGAGATTGAGGGAGGATGTGGCTGGGATGGTGGAGCGAGCACATACCTTGGTGGCTTGGAGGGGAGCAGCGCTAGAGCGCTCGTCGCTATCCAGTGGGGGAGCAAGCAAGTGGCGGCCGTCGTGGGGGAGCCCTCGACGCCGTGGGGCGTGAGGTCGCAAGCCGGCGACTGGGGGCGCGGAATCTGCAGGGGCACGCGACTGAGGGCGCAAGCCCCTCGGACGACGGGCGGCGCGGGGATCCGACCCTAAGCTTTTCGCCGCCGCCGCCGCCGGCCACCGTTGCCCCCATGCCCGAGTCGGAGCCGCCTCCCTCTGCTCCAGTAAACCGCGAGCCGACCCACGCCTGAGCCCCCACCGCTCTAAGTCAGCGAGCTGCCCGCCGCCCTCGCTGCTTCTTGCAGTTTGGGGGCCGCCGCCGCCGCCGCTGCCCGCCCCTTGGAGGTTGTCACGGATCTGAGGAGAATTGGACGGAGGGGGACGGGAGTGAGAAGGGGATAGGGCAGAGCCGAGCGGAGGGAGGAGGTGTGTGCGCCGGTGAGGATGTGCTCAACGACCGAGTGCGAGAAGCGCGTCCGCCGCACCCACGAGAAGCGCGGCGGCTAAGGGGCGGCGGGGCGGGCGGATCTGCGCGGGCCGGAGCGGTGGCCGGAGCGGTGGCCGGAGTGGCGGAGTGGCGCGCGGTGGCGGCGTCCCGGGTGGCGGTCGCGGTGGGTAGCGGAGTGGCGGCGGTCGAGTGGGACGGGGAATGGGGATGGGGATAGGGTTGTTAGTTCATGGGCCGGCCGGGCTTTTTTTTTTAATTTTGGGCCGCTTTGCCGACAGCCCGGCCCAGCCGGCTGTCGGCAAACAATTTTTCTTTTTTTTTAAATCTTTTCGCCGACAGCCCGGCCCAGCCGGCTGTCGGCAAACAATTTTCCTTTTTTTAAAAAATTTTTTTCGCCGACAGCCCGGGGCTGTCGGCAAACAAGTTTTCTTTTTTTTAAAAAAAATCTTTTCGCCGACAGCCCTCCTGACAAGGCTGTCGGCGAACATTTTTTGCCGACTGCATCCAAGTGCAGTCGGCAAAAAAAGTTTCAAATTTTTGTTTTTTTAATCCTTTTTTTTTCTGGGTCCTGAGTAACACAATTACATCTCAAATTCAAAACTTGGGAATGTTTTGAGTTATTTAGCTATATTTCATTAATTTTTTTCCTCACTTCAATTTTCCCGCATTATTCAAGTTTGAACTGCAGGTGCATGAAATAATGAAACTTTGGCCTTCAAAAAATGATATTCATGGTGGGGAGTGTGTTTTAAGGCCGTGTACCAACTCTCACCCAAAAGTTCCAAGTCCTTGTCCACGTAACAAGAGGCTACAGGATTGGTAAAAGTGTTTTTTAATTATATAAAATCCAAACGAAGTCAAAAAATCACGAAAATGACGGGGTGTCGTGTTATCGCATGTGGAGGCTATGGAAAAAATTTGAAAAAGTTTGGAGTAAGTTGCGGCGTCACATGCTCAAAAAAGCCATACAACTCCACATGTGATCACAAGTGAGATGTGTGGAGTTGTCTAGGTTTTGAGCATTTGACGCCGCAACTTGCTCCAAACTTTTCAAATTTTTTTCATAGCCTTCACATGCGATAACACGACACCCCGTCAAGTTTCGTGATTTTTCAACTTCGTTTGGATTTTATATAATTAAAAAACATATTTACCACTCCTGGATGGTCGTGTTACGTGGACAAGGACATGAAACTTTTCGTTGAGCGTTGGTACACGGCCTTAAAACACACTTCCCACCATGAATATCATGTTTCAAGGCCAAATTTTCGTTATTTCATGTACCTAGCTCAAATTTGAAAAATGCGGGAAAATTCAAGTGAAGGAAAAAAATTAACGAAATATAGGACCAAATTCAAACATGTGATTGTAAACAATGTATCTAGGCAAGAAAAAAATTTTGAAGTCAAAATTCGAAAAAAAAAATATGTTTGCCGACAGCATATAATGGCTGTCGGCAAAGAGAATAGTTTGCCGACAGCCAACAGTGGCTGTCGGCAAACCCTGGACTTTGCCGATAGCAGACAATGGCTATCGGCAAACCTGTCTTCGCCGACAGCTTGTGGAGGCTGTCGGCAAACTTTGCCGACAGCCCTAACGGCGTGGCTGTCGGCGAAGCAAACGGCGTCGACGCCGTTTGGTCGAGCTAGCGCTTCGCCGACAGCCTTGGTTTGCCGGCAACCGGCGTCGGCAAAAGAATCTTTCGCCGACAGCCTAGATTCGCCGACAGCCCGCGGATCCGGGCTGTCGGCGAAGTTGAATTTGCCCAGCGGGTTTAGGCTGTCGGCAAAACCGGGTTCGGTTCGCCGACAGCGAGATCCGGGCTGTCGGCAAACCCTGATTTTGTCGGCGAACAGCCGGATTCCTGTAGTGACAATATTGTTGTTCAGCCTAAAGGACACATCTTATTTTCGATGGAAGAAGGTAATGAAATAGCTATCATGTTGTATCGAAGTGTTTCGACTTACTTAGGATCAAGGGATAGGAGGAACGGTGACTGTGGTCCTCAAAGTCAAAGCTGAGTTAGCTCCTCAAGGCGAAGGGGACAAGGATGGGGACAGGTTGGAGCGAGAGAGTGAAAAAAATGAAAAATAAAATGCTCTTGATCAAATGGCCCGTTAGCTTAGCACGAAACATTTTACAAAGGTGACCTGGTCAGTTATTCCTGCAGTAGTGAACCAACACTCATTCCTCCAAATTTACAAACACGACATCGAGCAGCTGAAACACAAAACATGAACCATAGAAAGTTATGAAATATAGATATGATTTGTACTTCTAGTTTTTGTCATCTTGGTGAGAGGGATAGCACGACCTCGGGCTGTCGCTGAAGCTACTGCTCCATCACTGGCCATCGGCGTCATCACCACGTGAGCTGCTAGAAACTGCAGGTCCAATCCCTGTCCTCCCTCGATAGATCTTCATCTTTGTCCATGGTCTAAGTTGTCGCACTGGCCTACATCCACCGGAGGTGGCCCTCGCACATCTTGCGCAGCCACTGAGCTTCATGCAAGGGCCACTACGTGAAAAACTCACTATGGGAGCGATTGGCCAAAAACTGTAGGGGCGGCTGGTGATGGAACCGCCCTTACAGTGGGTGGCCTCTGGGAGCTGGTTGGCCAGATCACCAGCCGCCCCTAGAGTGGCACTGTAAGGGCGGCTGGTGATCCAGCCGCCCTTACAACAGACCACTGTAGAGGCTGCTGGTGATCCAGCCGCCCCTACAGTGGTTTTTCACAAAGTTATTTAAAACGAGACACTAAATGACCTCAAATAAAAAACTTTTGAATACAAAATAGTTATATCTCATAAAGATACACATTTTATATATAGTACACTTTTACATTTGGAAAAGTTTCAAGTAAACTCTTGTCACATGTTTTGAAAATTCAAGGCGAGATATGGTCAACCCTAGTCAAACGAGACGCCAAATGACCTCAAATGAAAAACTTTTGAATACAAGATAGTTACACCTCATCAAGATACACATTTCATACATAGAACATTTTTGCATTTGAGAAAGTGTTGGTAAACTCTAGTCACAAATTCTTAAATCCCACACAGACTTAATGAAATTTCATGCGGGGCGTGTGGATTTAGAACTACACTTTCATAATGCTTCGTCAAATGCAAAAATGACCTATATATCATTTGCTGGTCTTGATGAGTGGATCAAACTTGATGTTCATGACTTTTCGAGGTGGGCCCGTCTAGGGTGTTGAAAACCCGCGTGTAGCCGTGAAAAACTGAAGTTTCAAAGTTTGAGTGGTCCAAACAATCTCAGATGAAAAGGTGACCATTAGAAAAAATATGTATCAAACTTGTTGTTCATCACTTTTGCACCTGAGGCCATCTAGGGTCTAGTCAACGCGTATTTTCTGAAAAAACGAAGGTTTGACTTGGTCAACTTAGGTCAAACGAGACACTAAATGACCTCAAATGAAAAACTTTTGAATACAAGATAGTTACATCTCATCACGATACACATTTCATATATAGTACACTTTTGCATTTGAAAAAGTTTCAGTAAACTTTTGTCACATGTTTTAAAAATATAAAATGTGACTTGGTCAAATTTTAACAAACATGGTATTCATGATCAAGTTTCCATTTGAAATAATTTAGGGTTTTAAAACCGAAGTCAAAGTTTCATTTTTTAAATTAAATATTGAATCGGTCAAACCATTCAAAATGAAATACTAAATGACATATATTAATATATCATATATTAAATATTTCGTATATTAAATATTAGAAACACTAAACTGAAGCCCCGGCGGCCGCTAGCCCACAAACCGGCCCACCAGGCCCACCTTTCCGGGTCATATATATATGTGCCCCAAACCCTAATCCTCACCACGTCCCCTCCCATCCCCTCCCATTCCCCGTCACCACCGACGACGGCGCCGCCTCCCCACCTCCTCCCGTCGACGCACCTTCCTCACCACCAGGCGGCGGCGCCCTCCCCTACTCCATCGCCGGAAGATCCGACCCGCCGTGGCCTCCACCAGCCAGCCGGTTGCGCGATGGCGACGGACGTCGACCGCGCGCGGAGACAACACAGGCATGGCGCCCTCCTCGATCCGTGACCGTGCGATCCACTCCCGGCTCGCCTCGGCTCGGCACTCGGCACTCTTCCTCCACCGCGCCGCACTTCAGGTCGAGCGCCTCGATCCAGATCCAAGATAACCCTCTCCGTCCTCTCGTCTCACGGCGGCCTTCGCGCTCCGTCTCCTCATCCGGGACCGGTTCGCGCCTCCTTTCGTTCGTCAACCATCGTCGGGATTCCCTAGCCCTGGGTGGCGCGGGCGAATCTGCTGTTACGTCCGGATTGGGTTGCCCTTTGGTTTGCTTGGCAGTGGTAGACTGGTAGTGGTAGCCATGGAAATTGGAACCTTCATTTCTGAAACTTGAATGGATAAGTCTAGCCATATCTCGAGTCTCCTAGTCCTAGGAATTAACGCCGTGAACTGGCTTTTGAAATTTGATGCAGGAGAAGATAGATTTGTTCTGTAGATTCAGCTACTGTTAAAATAGTCCTTTAGGTTTGTTGGGGAAATTGAAACGCATACTTTGGTCCACCTCACCTGGTAGTGGAAGCGGAGTTGGGAAATTACCTTTGAAAATTTGTGTGCATGCTAGTTATGGGAAATATGCATATCTGTCGGTTTGTGGAGTTATTAATCAACGATAGGACACTCAGTTGAGTGGTGGCTGCATTACGGGAGTGGTTGTTCCTCATCTTGTGTAGATAGTGATGCCGCTGGCTGAGCCAAAGTGGTGCCACAAGGCCACAGATTTCTTCTCCACATCTAGTAAGTGTGACATCTAGTTGTTTGTTGTAAATCACTAGGTAATCATTTTCTGTACAAATATTCCTACTTTAGTTTGTTGCAAAGTGTATGAATGTCCAGTTAACTGAGCATAGTATAAGTGAGTGATCTGTACGCCACTGAAACGTGTTGGAACACAGACTATTCCTTTGCCTAACCAACTTCAGTTAAAAATGTGCTTCTCTGCAGTTTGATGCGCTTGTTGCGGCATTGCCACTATCATCAGAAGAGGATCATGTGAAAAGAGTTCAAGAGCTACAGGTAGTTATCTGACAGTAATAGATTTATCAATCAAGTTTATCAAGGATGTGCATCTGTCAAACTCCTACTTTAAATTGTATGAAATTTTGAAATTTGCAGGCAGAGAATGAAGTCGTGGGATTGGAGCTCCAGAAGCAACTTGAAGCTGCTGGTAACATGACCCCCCACTGTTTAGAGTTCTTGGTATTATATGGCTAATTACTGATATGGTGCACCTCATTGCCTTACAGAAAGGGAGTTGAAGCAGGTTCAGGTGCTGTTCAATGAAGCAATGGCCACCTCCCTAGAAAATGACTGTCAGGTATAACTGTGTTGTCTTTCCTGCTAGTTTTGTATGTTCTGTTTGTTAAGTGTAATATCTCTTTATAACCCTTTCTATTTTGGAAAAGAGGAACTGAGAATAGTTAGAGTACAAAGAAAATACTATCAGGTTGGCTTAGTGTTTGTTGGTTGCTGCCTATGTGATATTATTTATCATGTGCCATCTCCTCCCTTTCAGCTCCACATGTCTGTAAAATAGTACTGTAGTAACTAGTAGTTTGTGTAATCATATACTACTGTAGTCTGTATAGCTACTGTTAGGTACCCTTGATGTCTTGCTTTATTTAATTACTACTCCTTGTTGCATTAATCTTTACAGCAACCTACTTTTAATCTAACTTGTTTCTACTAACAGGGGAAGAAAGGAGCAGACACTCAACTCATGGCTTGGAACTTAGGTGGGCACACTAAACTTGAGAATTTACCTGATCATAAATCATGTAATGGCACCCAGATTGGCTGATAATTTTTATGTATGTCCAAGATTTAGTTTGGCTCCAATAATTAGTGATTGTCTTGCTTAGTAAAAACTAGAATAAGAGTTGCTGAGGCATTTACTTAGTTGTTTCTAGAAATCATTCACTTGAGCATGTACTTGTACTTTAGAAGTGGACAATTTATACAATGTAAATAGTGTAATGAAACATGTTGGCGAACATGTGCTGTGGTTGAGTCTGAATTTGAATTATATTTGTGGATGTATATATGTACCTGTGTTGTGGTCAGATTTAATATTTATGTATTTATATTTTTTTTCTGAAAATTCACCGTAGGGGCGGCTCTTGATTGAGCCGCCCTTACAACATTAGCTTTGTAGGGGCGGCTGGAACACCGGCCCGCCCTTACAGTGGGAAGGCATTGCATGGGGCGGCTGGAACACCAGCCGCGCGCCCTTACAAGTGCTCGTGTTGTAAGGGTGGCTGGTGTTGAGCCGCCCTTGGCTGCCCCCACTATAAGATCGGGGCGTAAGGGCGGCTCGCCCAGCCCGCCTTACAAAGGGCTTTTTTTTAGCCGCCCCTACAGTGCCTCAGTGTAGTAGTGGGCTTGGCGCCCTGCCATCGCCATTTCGGTGATTTCCCCGAGCGACCGAAAGCAAGCCCATGAGACAGCATGCTCAGGGGTATTGGTGCTGCCATGTTGGACTGTGCATGTTGCCTGTGTGGTGGATTTAGAACTGGGTTACCACAAGGCCAGGCCAAGTGATAGTCAATAGCCAGACATGCTAATAAAAATAAACAGAGATCGGATCATCCCCAACCTCATTCTTTTTATTTTTTATGGAAACAGGATGGCTGGTCTGCTGAGATTTACTAACATTGGAAGTAAAAAATGAACCTCACATAATGCGTGCCTTACAAATGCAAACAAAGCTATATGGTGTAGAACTATAACAAAAATGAAATATTCCATTCACACTAAATTATAAGAAGTTTTGGCTTCTCAAGATAGATCACTGTTATGCATCTATACATGCATAATAATATGCATATGAAAAGG
The DNA here is from genome assembly GCA_018135685.1 of Themeda triandra. Classification (NCBI taxonomy): domain Eukaryota; kingdom Viridiplantae; phylum Streptophyta; class Magnoliopsida; order Poales; family Poaceae; genus Themeda; species Themeda triandra. The sequence goes on from JAENPR010001178.1 coordinate 191,349, forward strand.
TTAAATATCTTATAATTTGGAACGGAGAGAGTAGAAATATATAAATTGCAAATGGAAAACATGAACATAGTAGTAGCACTGAAAATCCTCCTCACATCGGAAAGTTCATCAAGGATGATCTGGCTAGATAGGTTTATGGCTCCTTATTTCCCCCGGTAGTTGCATTCTTCTCGCCTTCAAGGCTCTTCATCATAACGTTTTGACACATTGTCATGACATTGTGACACATCTCTGCTGTGACCTTCATGACGACTTCAGCAGCAACAGACATGGAGACCGAACCCACTTTCACCGATGCCGAACCCAATAGATCAGCAAAGGCGTGTGGTATAACGCCATCAGCCGATGCTCCGTCTTGCAGGTTCGCAGCCCCCAACGTCGACCCAAAGCTCCTCAGCATCTTTGGGATGTGCAACTCACCACCCCACATGCCAGCCATCGTAGCAGAGCGGCGTCCTCCTACATTAACGGCTGTGCCAACACGCCTGTCCTCCACTATGTGTCCGCATGTCTCCACCTTGGTTTCGCCATTGCCGATCTCGTCGTCCTCCTGCTGCTCCGCCGGCCGCACCACGTCCACTTCCACAACGTTGCTTGGGTTTCCTGCATTGATGGCGTTTCCGTCGTTCTCCTGTTGCGCCGCCTCGACAGTCTCGATCTGATGATGGAGATGGACGGCTGTCACCTGACCGGTGGGCTGGCCGGTGCCGGTAGGGGCCAAGACGCCGCGCAGGATGGCGAAGAAGCGCGTTGACGACGCCGCCGCCGCAGGGACACCAGAGTCGTCGTCCTTCCAGCAGGTGGAGGCAAGGTGGTCGGCGAGTCTTGCACTGCTGGCCTGTGCGGTGCGAGCCCAGGCCCGCTGCGTCGCGGCACGCGTTCACAGCGGCCGCCACGACGCGCCAGTCCTCGGCGACGAGGCGGGCGGGACGAGCGCACGCGGCGAGCCAGCGCACCGGAACCCACCGGTCCACTTCGCCGTTGCGGCGGCGCTTGTAGATTGGCTCCCAGGCCTCGATGGCGCTCGTCCGTAACAGTAACCCCCGGACAGTCCGAGGTGCTACAGTAACCCGGACAGTCCGAGGATATGAAACGTACAACGTCCGTCCGTGCGCCTCCCTCTCAGTGGTGCGTCCGTGCTGATATAAGCTATGCAGGGCACGCCTCTACCAACGACGTCATGATATAAGTGATCGGCATGTGTACAAGAATCCAATTTTCTACATTATTTTGTTTTTCTTCTTGCTTGCCAATGGTTGGTACTTGGTAGGCTCTCTTCTTGGAACGTCCACCGGAATGACCGGTAACGGCGAACGAGGGGGTGAATAGGAGCCTCAAAAATTTCTTTCGAAACTTTCACATCCTAGGCTCAAACAATCAACCCAAGAAACGATACACAAGACGTAGCGATCACGACCCTATTGAGAAGGTGGATGTTCCCAAGGAACACAGCGGATAACCACGAAACCAGCGGAGAAAACGGAAAACAAATCGGAGTTCGAACAGTAAGTTACGGAGCAAACAATAAACCTTTCTGATACCCGGACAGTTCGCAACGAATAAAGAACCCCGGGACAGTCCGAGGTGCTACAGAACCCGGACAGTCCGAGGGTCAAAAACTGAAAACCACACCGATCTGTACAGTAACTGAGAGGAATAAAAAAGTTAATCGGGATTAGTCTAGGAAATGAGCACGAACAGTCCGAAAGTCACAAATACGAAAACACACTTTGTGTCCGGGTAATCCGACGACGAGCAAGAAACTCAACTGCGGACAATCCGGGAAAAGTGCGCGGACAGTCCGAGGTTCAAAAGTGAAAAACCACTCCGAAAACTCGGGAATCGACCGAGACGACCCGACGTCCGATCGTCCGCACGGAGGGCCGAACAGTCCGTGACCCTAAAACAGATCGCCCGGAAATCGCCTCCACCAAATTTCGTCCCAAACTTTTTCAAATCAAAACCTCTTGCAACCAAATTTAGAAATGTTGTTGCTTATGCAGAGGAGAGCCTATCTACCATGAATCATCGGCCAATTTGAAGTAGAGAGGCAGAAATCAAAAGAGGGGCGAAAAAGGTCGTTCTTGGACAACCGAGAGAGGAAATTGCGTGGATCTTTGATCGAAGAGGAATCAATGGATTTCCTTCGGTGGAAACATCACTCTTGTGTCATAGATCGATCCAACGCAAGAAGAATGACTCAAAACGGTCTAGAAACGGAGAAATCACGCGAAGAACAAAGTGGCCCAAAAGTCAACTCGGGAAAACACAAAATCCATCTCGGGAGACACAAGCGCAGATGATTTACTCGCGGAGAGGAAGCAACCGAGACTCGGCGCTCAGCTTGCCATACACGCCGCTTGGAGTACGAATCAAGGATTTGCAAACCTCTCTCACAAAGCATCTAGAGGAAGGGAAAAAGCTAAGGGAAAAATGGAAATAGCAAGAGGTGACGGGGAAGGTGAAACCATCCTTATTTATGGAGGGGCAAGTCATTTTACATTCCTTCTTGCCCTTGGATACATGAGGAGCCACACCACTTAGCCGGGGCATAAGGGTCCAACTCGGGGCTTCACTTGATCCGACGGCCACCGCGCCTTCTCAACGGTAGCCTTGCTTCCAAGCAATCTCCCCGATGCCCCCATGCCGTCCGTCCGCGCCGGGACCTCCGCCCCCGGTTTTGAGGCGCAAACCGTGGAAACCCGCCGCCGATGGTTTTGAGGCGAAAACCACCAAACCCTCCGCGAGTAGCGCCAGCCCGTACGCGTCCCCGCCGTGTGTACACTTGCTCGTCCATGTCCGCCCGGCCGCCCCCACGGATCGCCGGTCCCGATCTTCGATCCAAGCCTCGACGTCCGTCCTTCACCGCACCCGGTCCGTCGCCACGGCACGCCCTACTTGATCTTGACCGACCGTCGACACACCTGCAGACAACATGAGCCAAGAGACACTATTGTTTGACACGAAAGCGCGTGCCATCGGTTAGTAAGAACACACACTCCTTGTGTTGGCGTGTTGATAATCACTCATCACACAAAAGTCCATTTGGTTATGGTAAAAACCATGTGTCCTCACCACCTCCGCCTCACACTGCCAGGTTGTTTTCGTAAACATTTTTTATTAACTCATGGAAGTATTACGTAAATTACACTACGCCACATAAAGGAAGGATTTCATTAATCTATAGCGTTTACATCGAGTTTGATACAATAGATGTAAACCCATCCTGGTTTTTGAAAGCCCACAGCCCTAATGATGTAGATCCGTATATGTGTTGTCATGCGCTTATAGTTCGGCCACCGTCGACGTAGATGACCTGGCCGGTGACGTAGATGCCGCCGGCAAACACAGGAACGACACCACGGAAGCCACGTCCGCCGGCTCCCCGACACGACGCAGTGGAATTCGCTGAGATTCGTGCTCGATGGCCTCCGAGTTTGCTACCTGCTTGTGAAGACTGATTAGTATGGCAAAGAACAATGGGATTCTGTAGCTGATCGAGCGTTATCTGTCTCATGGTTAACAAAAAGTATATATATGGTAACAAATGTACAAAAGACGAAGTGAATAGTCCATGCTGTCAATCTCATGTATGTACGTACGTTCTTAACCATGTCAGTCAGGACCATCCCTGGTGCGACGCAGTTCACACGAATCTTGTCAAGGGCCCACTCAACAGCTAGGCTCCTTGTGAGCTGGTTCATCGCTCCTGTGTGCCACGTATTTAGTTTGCCATTTCATCGTCATATAATATTTGGACTAAGCACATCAAAAATCATACTTATGCACATTAATTATTTTCTTGGAAGAAAATACTTTCTTATTATTACAAAAATTTTTATGTTTGATTATATGTGAGGATATTTCAGTATAATCTTCGTTAGGAGATATGACATCTTTTGCACATATATATAAATATAAAAATATGCAAACTAGCAATCCATGCAGCGTCCTTATATCCTTAGGTATATTAATATGAAATAGAGGTCTTGGTACTAAAATGCACTACAATAGCTTCTTTCAGTAATTAGATGTCAAAATCAATTAATATCGTCATCCTCCATTTCTAATTTCTTTACAAGCCAAAAGTTAAGAACAGACCTATTAGTTTGCTCTCTAAAGTGCATAGAAGCTATAGAGAAAATGTTCGAGCATATGAAAAGACATAGACCAAATCATATTTTTAAAAATGACCCCGATATAAGGATTTTATACCAAAGACCGTTGAAGATGCTCTCAGAAATTGGTACCTTTAGCAGTGCTGTAAAGAACCACCCCAGGCATGCCGAGGCAGCTTGCGATGGAGGAGATGTGAATGATGCTTCGCCAATGCGATGGAGGCGTTGTGGAGGAGCGGGTGCGCAAGCTGGCTGAGGTGGAAGCACGACTCCAGGTTGGTCGCCATGAACCGCGAGTAGTCCTCGGCGGTGTACTCTGTGGCCGGCTTCACGATCACTTGTGCCGCGTTGTTGACCTGCCAATCCAGGCCACATCATATGTAGCCATGTCACCGTTCAATCAAAATGAGCATGTGATTCATTGGCAACAATTCGATGGCATATACGCTTACGAGGATATCGAGCTTGCCAGCGAAGACATCCTTGACGGTGTCCATGAGCGCCTCCCTATCGGCGCGCACGGCGACGTCACAGACGGACATGGTGACCTGGAAACCCTTCTCAGCCCACTGCCGACGGCTCTCCTCCAGCTCTGCGCGTTGCGGGAGCACGTGTGCACCCGCGCACCGAACGCCGCCAGCTCCTCCACGATGGCGTGTCCAATCCCCTGCTCCCGCCAGTGACCAGCGCCGTCGCGCCAGCCAGGCTCCATCTCTCGTGGCCAGCCGCTTCAGTCATCCCGGCCGTGTTAGACGCCTGATCGTATCCAGTTGCTCACGCTACAGCTCCTAAACGCTGCACAGGAGCCACCCGTCTTCCGACGGAGCCCATGGACTTTTATAGACATGTACGTGGATGTTCTAATGCCACGATCACCAGAAATAGTGGACGGTATGTTTTTGCTAAATGGCACGGAGATACCAAACAAAATTGAGCAAACTCATTGCGAAAATGAAAGCAGTCATGACAACCACCATAGTAAACACAACAGCAGCCATACCACGAAAATCACCGATAGAGAAAGACCATCAAACACACTAGAGATAAAGCCAAATGGCATGTTGTCTAGTGGTTACAATAGCCTCAATAACACCTCTGGCACCTTAGGACCTCAGTTCGGCTATCAGTGAACTGAATAATGCGATTTAATGGCATTATGCTTTTAGTAGCAGATGTTGTTCGCACCGATAGCATAAGCGAGACGCCTAAGGTGACTTCACCAATCTTGAGAATGCATATGCAGGAGTTTATAGGGGTGAGTGTTCGCTTGCTATGTGAGTGTCTATGTTATATTGTGTAATCAAAGAGATTGGGATGGGATGCTCTTCTCGATAGTTTTTTTTTAGAGAAATGAGGCGCAACTCACCCAGCCTTAAAGAAGGCTTAACGCGGGGCCGTGGGATGAACCGGTTGGCTTGGCCTCGCACCTGGAGAGCCAACAAACGAGACCACCAAGGCCAATAAGAGGACCGAGATTTTCAACTAGATCTAGGACACTATTTCAGATCCTTTCTATCCCATACACATGTTAATGTCCATCACAGTTGGCTTTTTGGAAGTGTATGATAATTTCGTTTGTGATGAGACCCTCATCTCGATGTGTATACACAAAATACAATGTGTTGACTACTCATAGGGGAACATATATACAGAAAAAGAAATCAGTTATGACTACTCATCACAGACGTGTGGAGACAAAACACCAATGATGACGCGCCTCTTATGGTGATTTACTAAAACAACAGAAAAGAAAAACATCTGCCACTCTCTTATATACAAATTTCGAGTATATTTGCACAGCACCCACATAAAAGTGACAAATAGAATGTAGATCAACTAATTGGATACCTTGTGATAGAACTTGTCCATCCAGGTTGAAGTAGTACTTAACATGATGGGCTTATATGGAGTAGGAGATCGATGTACCAATGATGACATCTACCGGTTCGGTCTCGATCCATCGGAAATGCTCGTGGGGACAAAATGTTCACAGAGTGACCAGAGTCAGAGTCTCATATCCAGAGGCCGGCCGCTGCTGCCATCCCAGCAGTCCCTATGCAACAGTGCCTTGTGTGGTTCAGTTTATATCCAGTTACTCACCGTTCACGTCTCTGCATGCAAGCAGGCAGCGCACCGAAGCCACTCGATCATATTGCGATCGAGCCCCATGGATAGGTACATGTGTTGACTGATTTACTGGTCTAGGTTCACATTTTTCTGTCTATGCTGAATTGGTAAAAATCTCTGAACACACGGGAAAGTCAATCATACTACTATCTCCAATTAATTAGCGAATATTTGGGAATATTTTTTATTTGAAAAAGAACTCTGCGACAAATCCTCCTGTGTCTTCATCATATAGAACACATGGATACATAATCCATGGCAGTTGTTTTCTAGATGAAGTAAAGTTGAATACAAAAAAATGGACCTTATAGTGGTTGGTGGGTAGCTATCCTAAGGTCTATCTACAGCTAAATTAAAACGTTCCAAAAGATATTACTACTACGGAAAGGATTTTCTGAGGCAGTCAAAATCAGGGGCAAGCAGCACAGTCGCGTCTAACAAATGGTTTCCAGAAAAACATAAACACACTCTCTTTTGTAAGTACTTCTAGATACCAATAATTTTTATTAATATTTCGTAATATTTTATTGAATAATGATTCAACTCCCAAATGATTTCAAATGAAATAAGTCTCAACTACAAAGTTTTAGCCTTGGCGAGCACTTCAATTTTAATAATTAAAGAGTTAGTCTCTAGCCAACATTGTATGAAAATTTCAAAATTTGGACCAACACTCAGTTGGGCTTGGAGCTTGGGTACAGCTTACCAACACTTATGTCCCCTACACGTGCACGCCCGGACCTTTCAATTTTCATTCAGAAGCAGTGACGTTTTATTAGTGCAGTTACTTCGTTTCAGAGAAGTACATGATTTCCCATTTGGCCAACAAACACATCACACAAAATTACATCTTTTTTTTTTACATTAAGTCCATGAGAACATGGCAGGAAAAAAGTAGACCTACTAAAGCCAACTTTCTATAGATTTTTAGCTCCCACTGGTTGTTCATCACTTCGCCGGTGATTGGCTGCTCAAGAGCGGTTATGGACCGGCCACCGTCGACGTAGATGACTTGGCCGGTGACATATGAAAGCTGCCGGCATACACAGAAATGACACCATTGACTTGATCTCCTCTGGCTCCCCACTCCGCTTCAGCGGTATACAGGACAAATTTTCTTCCCCAGGATAAAATCCACCTGTCAACACATTTACAGGGGGATAGATTTTCACAAAATTTTATAGATGGTGTTATGGTGAATATAAGGCCATTTTGGAGCGCAAGATTTTTATAGAAACTATACAAGAATGGAAAACAATTAGTTCATTTTTATAGGAAAAACATAAAACGTGTTTAAAGGGGCTTAAGTCCAAATTAGGAAAAAACATTTAAATAGTTGGAGTCTTTTCTTTTAAATAGATGAGATGTGCTTCAAAACAAAACTAGTTTAATTGTTTGCTGGACATTCTTGGATGTCGTCCATTTGAGGTGGTAGCTAGGCACATACTTGTTTGGCCATATCAGTGATGACAGTGCCCGGTGCGACGCAGTTCACACGAATCTTTTCAGGGCCCACTCAACAGCGAGACTCCTTGTGGCTGGTTCATTCCTCCCTACACGACTCATCATGAAATCGATTTATGTCCAACTACACCAATTTGCCAAAAGAAAACATAATTTTAAAACAATCTCTGTACATTTATACTGAGCTCATAATTAAGTTGCTATCAGTTTCTCTTTTTTTACCCTTGGTAATTACAGTTTAATGTGCTAGGTAGAGATGCAATACCTTTGGAAGTGGCGTAAATAGCCATGTTGGGGCAGCCAATGCAGCCCCCAACGGAGGAGATGTGGATGATGCTTCCACCGCCGACGATGACGGATTTCCTGAGCATCGGGTGCGCGAGCTGGCTGAGGTGGAAGCACGACTCCAGGTTGGTCGCCATCATCCGCGCGTAGTCCTCCGCCGTGCACTCCGTCGTCGGCTTGAACATCACTTGGGCCGCGTTGTTCACCTGGGTATCAGCAGCCAAAAATATCGTATCGACGTGCATATCCATGCCAGGGAAAGCATATATGCATGAAGCTTTTATATAAGCGTCTTCGCTTACTCACAAGGATGTCGAGCTTGCCGGCAAATACGTCCTTGACGGTGCCCATGAGCGCCTCCCTTTCGGCGCGGACCGACGTCGCAGACGGAGACGGTGACGTGCATACCCTTCTCCGCCCATCGCCAGCGGCACTCCTCCAGCTCGTCGGCGTTGCGGGAGCAGCGTGTGCACTCGCGCGCCGAACGCCTCCAGCTCCTCCACGATGGCGTGCCCGATGCCCTTGCTCCCGCCGGTGACCAGTGCCGTCGCGCCGGCCAGGCTCCACCGCTCGTTGGCCTTCACTGCCATCGCCGGCACTCTCTGGGGCTAGCCATTGCGCCCTGATAGCTTGTATCGCCCACGTCAATAATATAATTCGTCAAATAATTAGCTGCACGGTACTGTACTAATTAGAATGTTGTAACAGTGCGATCCATTGTGTGGTTCAGTCAGTAGTCAAAGAGACACGTCAGTAAAGAAGCACCACGCAGACGCTACACGCTGCTGCACAGCACGTCTCTACCAGCTTGTCACTGTCTTCGTTTTAATTGATAACCGACACGAGAGACTCTCATCTTCCGCGATCCAAGCCCAAAAAGACGGAAAAGTCCTGTTGGCCCATTGTTGAGTGGTTTGGTTCTTGATTTCGTGTGAATGATTAGGTAAGTAAACATGTGGATTCTGAAAAAAAGGCAA